>OVAN01002403.1:0-10995 GCA_900406275.1 Anastatica hierochuntica | reverse complement strand
ACTTCACTGTTTCCTAAGCACCGTAATAGTCAATCAACTCCAACACATCATCACCACTCATATACGCTGGGAGAGGAAGCTTCGCAACATTGTTCTTCCAAAACAATTTCCTATTCCTCCTGTAAAGATGGGACATCGGCATAAATCGACGATGACAATCAAACCAACAAGGTTTACGTCCATGCTTAAGTTGAAATACTTCAGATTGATGTGCACAGTAAGGACATGATAACCTTCCATGGGTTGTCCAACCAGATAGCATTTTGTATGCGGAAAAGTCGCTGATGGTCCACATAAGTGTCGCCCGCATCTTAAAGTTCCTATGTTGTGATTGGGCGAACGTACGAGCACCTGCATACCACAACTGCTACAACTCTTGGATGAGAGGTTGGAGGAAAACGTCTAAAGATTTCTTCGGATGCTTACATCCGGGCACTAAAATGCTCATGAACAGATATTCCCTCTGCATGCACATCTCGGGTGGGAGACTGTAAGAGGTCAAAATGACAGGCCACAAGGAGTAGTTTCTACCTAACATTCCGAAAGGAGTGAACCCATTTGTACACAAACCAAGATACAAATTTCTAGACTCGTTAGCAAAATCAGGGTATACCAATTGAAAGTGTTTCCATGCTTTCGTGTTTGACGGATGTGTAATCTCTCCATTCCCAGTTCTATGTTCTGCATGCCATCTCATCGCAGCCACGGTCTTTTCTGAAAGATATAGTCGCTTCAGGCTGTCGGTGATTGGTAAGTACCACATCCGCTGAAATGGTATGTGAGTACCTCCAGTTGTAGGTTGATATCTCGGTTTCCCATAAAAGCGACACTCCTGCAACTTTTCATCATCTTTCCAAAATATCATGCAGATGTCGATGCATACATCAATCGTTCGGGATGGTAACCCAAGACTAGAAACCAATTTCTGAATTGCATAATAAGACTTAGCCGAATTATTATCCACATGCAAATACTCTTTAAATAAATTTGTCCATGCATCCATGCAGTTCTAAGGTAAGTTGTAATCGCTTTTAATTTTCATCATCCTAAATGTCAATGATAATTTAGACAGACCTTCTCTACATCCATCGTAGATAGTTTGATTAGCAGCGTCTAACGTATCATAAAAATTTTTGCATCTATGTTCGGTTCCTCATAATTTGGAACATCAGCAAATGTTCCATTTTCTTGATATGCATATGATGTATTTTGAAATGCATCTATAACCATATCATGACCGTTAGTTCTTCCTCTGTAGGTTCCCACGACTAGAGCTATTACCTTCTTCAACATTACTAATTTCCTCATATAAAACCCATAGATAGTAATTTTGGGTAAACCCTTTATTATATAAATGTTTCTTCACGTTGTCAATTGAGATATACTTTTCGTTCTGACATTTCAAACAAGGGTAGAAGATTTTACCGTGCTCTTGCGCAAGGGAGTTGTATGTCGCTTGATAGATGAATCCGCGCAAACTGTCCCGATACTCTTTTGTTACTTCACCGGTAGTAGGATCTTTGTGCCTATACATCCATCCTCGTACGACAAAATGTCAGACTCCCAACTCGACATTTTTTTCAATTTTTTTTCTTTTTTTGGTTTAAAGATGTTGTGAATGAAATGGGAGAGTGAGGTGTTGTATATATAAGAAACTTTTGCGAGTGATTTGCGACCAACATTGCCCTAGCAAATATTTTTCACACCATAAAATCATTTCAACCAAATTTTCAGCTATGCTCGCTAATTCCTTACAAGTATTGCTAGGAAATTGTGGGGAAATCACTTTCTTTCGCTAAGTGGTAGCACTTTCGTCGCAAATTTGCGACCTCAAATGGTTCCTAGCAATTTCGTCGCAAATTGGCGAGGAAATTGCTAGAGCTGGTTTTTGTTCCCAAATTTTCCAGTACACTCGCTAATTCCTCACAAATATTGCTAGGAAACTGCGAGGAAAACACCATCTTTCGCTAAGTGGTACAAATTTCCTCGCAATTTTGCGACTGGAAAGGATTCCTAGCAATTTCCTCGCAATTTTGCGAACAAATTGCTACGAAAGTTTTTTCGCAACATTGAGATGAAATGTCGACCAATAAATATTCTAGAGTAATTTGGTAGCAATTTCCTCGCAATTTTGCGAGGAAAACTTTTCCTCGCAATTTTGGGAGAAAAATGTTTCCTCGCAATTTCGCGTGTTTTCTTGTAGTGATTATTTCAGGCATTTAAACAAACACTTTCCAGGCGTTAAACTACCTAAATTCATAAACTAAGAGATCAAGTTAATTTCATGCATTAAGAACCATCCTAGATGAAAATCCAATTTATAATATCTCTAATCATACAATTCTATGTCAACAATTCATGAATCTCTATGCGAGAACCATAAACCCAACGAATAAACTACTCACTCATGATCAGAGAAGAAACACAAACCAAATCAAAGAGAGACATCATTGTATTAATTAAAAAATAAAGAGTAAGGTTCAAAATTCTTCTCGGATTCGAAGTACGAAAGATGATTATTTTCTTTAGGTTACAAATCTCTCTCTTGCTCTCAAAAACTCAGAAAATATCGTAATAAAAACAGGAAACACGAGTTTAGGTTTTAGTTATGAAATTAGGTTAAGATAAGTTCAGTTTGGTTCTTCGCAAAATCGGTCCGAGAAATGGGACAAGGATCGATCGATCTTGAGACAAGGATCGATCTGTCCTTGTCCATCGGTTTGGATATTTCAGCCTTCAAGAAAACTTCCTTCGATGCTTGAAATCTATCCAAAATGCAATATTTCCTTACATTTAAGGTAGATTTCTGTAAAAACACTAATTAACACAAATCTGCGCCAAAGAGATTCGAATACCTACTAGAAACCATAAATCTTGATTAATAACCGTATAAAACCACTAAAATACTAACACATCAAATCCCCCATACTTGAATCTTTGTTTGTCCTCAAGTAAAGGAAACGAAGATTAAGCCTACGGAAAAAGAAGTTTGAAAACCAAATGGAAGTTATGCTATCAGAAAACCTTACTATGCACTACTTTTGCTAAACATATAAACTCGGAATAGTTAGAACATTCTCCCCAAGAATCGCTGCATGACCTCCCAAGCCCATCCATACTCCAAAATCTGAACCTACAAACTAAGCATTCATGTTAATAACTCTCTACATTCATTCAAGATAGGCATGAAACATTTTCACCAAAGAACTCAAAATCAGGAAATCAAGTTAGGTATTCAAGGCTTTTAGTGGTGAGGCTTAGAGTGTTTCGGATATCAAAAACTGCATCAGGATGCAAGACATTATGCAAAATCATAGGAGAGAAAGAGTATATTAATATCCATGTCCCCTAACTAACCAAGTACAAACCACCAATCAAAAGTAAATTGAATACTGCAGACCTCAGGCTGAATCCAATCAACAAAATAATATGCAAATGCTAATTTCTAAACCAAATATGAAGGAAAAGAGAGTAATTTTCATTTTTTCGTTTCTTTTCTTTTTCAAAGAACACAAATCTGATAGATATTATAAATTTTAAAACACCCATACAACATGAATAAATGCAACATATCCATCTAAACCACCAAAACACCAAACATCGAGAAATCAGACACTCAAGACCGTGTATAAACCACTTAAATTGTTTAATCCTACCTAAGAAATTAGAAGGATCATGTCTACCCTATTCTGTTCACTGTTTTTAGACATGTGTGCATATAAGATTGAAAAGAAACGCATGGAGATTCAAGGAGATAAGGTAAGGGTGTGGTCCCAGACTAAAGATGAGTCTGGTCACTCAGGATTATCGAAAAGAATGGTAGAAAAATGGGGATGTAATCCTGAATGATGGCTTTAATTCCTGATTTCAAGTTCCTGGATAAAAGCAGTTAAGTTCATTAGCAGGCCAAATAAAATAGAGTTAATAACACTTCAAACAAAAGTATGAGTTCCAAAGATTTCTTGTCGGGAGTTTGGTCATGAGTAATTCCGGTTTTCCTGCGCTAAAAGCCCAAATGAAATGGCCAATGAGAATATAAATAAGTTCAATGCGTAGAGATAATAGTCTGAAATCATCATAAAACATAAACAATCCATAACTGACTCAATAAAAACATTAAAAATGAGTCAAACAACACCGAAAGAAAAATAAAAAGCATAAGTAACCTGCCCCAGACTTATCTCATACCGTCTCGGTGTGAAATAAATCCAAGGAAGGGGTAAGTAGCAAATAAAAAGAAAAAAATAAAATCAAGATGAAAAGAAAAGGGAAAGAGCAAACTTACCTGAAAGGATGTGATATAGCCGTGTAAATGAGACAAGGATCGATCGATCCATGGATAGGGTTGTCCCTCTGTTTGGGGACCTGTTTCCTGCAATACATAGACTAAAAACACGAAAAACGTAAAAAAAACACCAAAAACCAAATCAAAAAGCCAAAAACACTTCAAAACTAACTAAAATGAAAAAGAAAATTACCTAATGGGTCGCCTCCAACTCAGCGCTTCTTTAAAGTCACGAGCCTGACTGTAGTGGCGATGGATCAGTCTGGAAGGGTCCTTGAACTTACTCCAAAGTAAGCTCCACCAGCGAAAATCTTCAGCTCAAGGATGCTGCTCATCGCTTTCTCCACAACAGTTGTTCCCTTTTTTTAACTCTAGTGTACGGATGGCCCTGACCTTGGAGAAAAGTTTGAATTTACCTTTACGCTTCACTTTTTACTCAATCGCACTTCCATCACATCCTAGATGGATCAAGGTCAACTCAGAACTCTCCTCAGTGTTGTGCTCTCTCAGCTTCAATTTCTCTTTGGTTTTGAGTTTTCTCACTGTAGGATAAATGTCTCCATTCAGGACATCTTTGACGTTGTTCTTTTCAGCAATCACCAACGTGTCTGTACTCAATAAACCATCCTCTTTGTCAATTCATGATAGGGAAATATGAAAAGAATCCTCAGTGTAAGATTTCTCCACAGCCTCCTCAATCACATCAGTCAAAGTGTCCACGCAAAATCTTTGACCATATGTGGTAGGCTTCTTTGTTGACTTCTCGAGGTTGAAACGCACATTTAGTTTTCCCAACTGCAGATCAATCTGACCATTCTAAACATCAATCATCATTCTAGGATTAGATAAGAATGGTATACCCAAGATGATAGGATCCTTGGGATCTTCGTCAAGCTCCAAGACTATGAAATCAGTGTATACATAGCATTTCCCAACACCAACAGGAATGTTATCGAGAATACCTATTGGCTTTCGAATTGATCTATCAGCAAGTATCAAGGAAATCTTTGTGGGCTTATCGTTCTCCATATTCAGCCTTTGCAAGACAGACAATGACATTAAACTAAGTTCAGAGCCCAAGTCACACAAACATTTTTCGAAACTAAGCGATCCAATCCTGCAAGGCAAAACAAAAGGACTTGGATCTTCGCGTTTCTCTGGTGCGATATTCGTAAGAATTGCAAGGTCATTTGATCTAAAATAATCTCCTTCATGTACCTTTTAAGAGAAGGTACCATCTTGACTGCTTCTACGAAAACAAATCGCACATGTAATTCACCGACTAGATTCTTCAACTTCTCATATTCGTGTTCCTTGATCTTTTGACAAGGTCTAGAAGGATATGGAGGCTTGGGAATG
Organism: Anastatica hierochuntica; assembly: GCA_900406275.1. Taxonomy (NCBI): domain Eukaryota; kingdom Viridiplantae; phylum Streptophyta; class Magnoliopsida; order Brassicales; family Brassicaceae; genus Anastatica; species Anastatica hierochuntica. The sequence continues at coordinate 5,351 of OVAN01002403.1, read as the reverse complement.
TAAGGCGAGGGTGGTACATACTCATCAGCAACCTCTTGTGCCTTCGATTCATCGAGAAAAATTGACGAACCCACGTCAGGACAAAGATCGATCTATCAAGGGATAAGGATCGGTCAAACCCTATCCTTCTGTCCTGAGGTGCTTGAGGTGGAATTAGACAAGGATCGATTGATCCTTGGGCAGGGATCGATCAATCCCTGTCCTTTTGTCCTAGACGAGCCTTTTTCTTTTTTCCACTTCGAACTGTAATAGCATTGCAGTATTCCTCTGTTGCTCGTAGAAATATGAGCAATCAATGTTTCTAGCATCTTCATTCGAACACTCATAGCCTCAAACCTCCCATTGAGGTCACCGTACATGCTATCAACTTTCTAATTGATGTCCGTAATATACTTAGTCTGATTTTCCAGCACTTGGTGTAGCATTTTGTTTAGATCACTATCTTCAGAAGATGTAGAAGATTGTCTTTGGTTCTGATTCTGATACCCTGATTAATAGTTGTTCTTAAATCCCGTGAACCAAACTGCTTTTGTTGATAGCCACTATTAGCCACTGTTCTCAAAACCACTACTACTCTGATTCTTGTTCTGAAACCCGGAGTTGAAGACACTCGGATTCTGTTGGAATGGCTTGTTATGGAAATAGTTATGTTGGTTGAAACCTCTGTTACCAAAGTTCCCTTGACGTACAATGTAATTCACATCTGCTTATCCACCATTCAGCTCCTCACTCATGAACTCATGATACAATTGTCCCATTCTGTGCTCTTGAATCACATGTGCTTCGTTCGGCTCCCCAACAAAGTTCACTCCTTGTTGATCTCTCCTCATTAGCTCATCGAGCTTTGACTTAAGATCATCAATTCTATTCGCATCTGATGATACAACTCCTCTACCATGGTCATTAGCTCATCGAGCTTTGACTATTTGTCATGTTATTCACCAGCATATAAGCTTCTTCCATAGGCTTGGTCATGAAATCACCATTGCTCGTGGTGTCCATAACATTCAGATATTTCTCCTCAATCACACTGTAGAAAATGTTGAGGAGATTCTATTCAGAGAACCCATGATGAGGACAATCATTGAGGTACGCCTTGAATCTTTCCCAAGCTGCATGAAAACTCTTAGAACCCAATTGGTGAAATCCAAAAATCTTGTTTCAGAGAGACATAGACCTTGATTTCGTGAAGAAATGTCCAAGGAAAGTAGCCTTGATCTCGACCCATGTCATCAAAGAATCAGGCCCTAGACTGTTATACCATCTCGTAACTTTGTCATTCAGAGAGAAACTGAATAACCTGCACTTAAGAGCTTTAGCAGGTACTCTATTGTGTTGGATTGTATTGCAGATGGCTTTAAATTTATCCAGATGGTGCATTGAGTTCTGTGATGCCAACCCATGGAACTGATTCTGCTGCACCAAATTAATGAGACCAGTCTTGATCTCAAAGTCTCTTCTCTCTATGGGAGGCAGACGAATCCTAACACGATTCGAATAGAAAGCCTCCAGAGTGTCATATTGCGCCAGAGTATCCTTCGATGAGGTTGATTTGCGCGTTGTTGCCCCTCAGGTGCAACATTTTGCTGACCAATTTGCTGAGCACCAGCATTAGCACCACCTCTAGCAGGTGGATCATCTCCTAGAAGGACTCCAGGAAAGAGAGGTTTTTGATGAACGTAAATGCTTTCGCCCATGTTATCACCCATGATTTCAGCTAACCCAAATTCCTCAATAGCCTCCAGCAACTTCTCCTTCTTTTTCTGTCTCTCTAGACATGCAGATTCCGGCTCGAAATCAAGAAGATTCGCAATCCCTTGGCTTCTAGTATGAAGCTTGTTCATGCACTTGAAAGCATAAAAACACAGAAGAAAAAGAAGAGATTAAACAAAATAAAGAAAAATGCCTTAGGCACGAAATGATCCTAAGTTCTAAGACGACCTATCGGTCCTCGGCAATAGCGCCAAAAAACTTGATAGCTCAGGTTTTTTCCTGAGATAACACTACAAGCGCACAGAAAGTACAATGTAGTGGTTCAGGATCGAATCCACAGAGCCCAAAAGGTAGCACGAAGAATATCAGATCAAATAGCGGGCTAAAGCGAAAAAGATGTCTTGTAAGAGATGCGATAAATCGAAATTCTGAGAGCAAAGAAAGTAAGCAAGCAACAGAGGGCTTGTAAATCAATCAAAAAAGAGTTGAGCATTGGGTATTTTCAAGGAAACATTTCATTGAGGACTCAAATTATTGATTAGGGAACAAGTTTTAAACCATCTTGAACTCAACACTAAAATAGAACTGATCTACTTCAAATAGTATCATTTCCCTATGTATTAGAAACCTCGAGACTAACTTCCATTGACTCTCGGATTCAAATCATGCATTCTAAACAAGTTTGATAGGTTCACAATTCACTTAAACATCAACTTCCAATCGCTTAAGATGAATTGCTCATTTAGGATTCTTTCAGGCATTTAAACAAATTCTTTCCAGGCGTTAAACAACTTAAGTTCAGAAACTTAGTGATCAAGTTAATTTCATGCATTACGAACAATCCTAGATGAAGACTCAATTGATAATATCCCTAATCATACAATTCTATGTCAAAAATTCATGAATCCCTATGCGAGAACCCTAAACCGAACGAATAAGCTACTCAATCATGATCAGAGAAGCAACATAAATCAAATCAAAGAGAGACATCATTGTAGTAATCAAAAATAAAGAGTAAGGTTCAGAATTCTTCTCGGGTTCGAAGTACGAAAGATGATTCTTCTCCTTAGGTTACAAATCTCTCTCTTGCTCTCAAAAACTCAGAAAATATCATAATGAAAACAAGAAACACGAGTTTAGGTTTTAATTATGAAATTTGATTTAAGATAAGTTCGGTTTGGTTCTTCGCAAAATTTGTCCGAGAAACGGGACAGGTATCGATCGATCTTGAGACAAGTATCGATCGATCCTTGTCCATCTGTTTGGATATTTCAGCTTTCAAGAAAAATTTCTTCGATGCTTGAAATCCGTCCAAAATGCAATCTTTCTGCACATCCAAGCTCGATTCCTGTAAAAACACAAAAGAACACAAATCCGCGCCAATGAGATCTGAATGTCTACTAAAAACCATAAATCTCGAGTAAAACAGTAATAAAAACCACTAAAATACTAACACATCACATTTCTTTAGAAATTTTAGGTACTTCGGAGCTCAATGGATGGATTGAATGATGCAAAATGCATGGAGAACCAGCCACAGTGTCTTAAATATGTGATCATTTGGAATCCTTTCCGTGATTGGATTGAGCTCAAATTTGACAGCAAATAGGAAACTGAGATATTTTCATTTTGGCAGTGGTTTCAGCTCATTCCGAGCTACAGTACAAAGGTTATGGGTGAATTACCGAAGACTTGTCTGAAACCCGGCGACCTGAGCTAAGAGGGTGTGGACCGCCAGCCAGATGGGGCTTGACCTCCAGGAATGCTTGCTGAGAAGGCTGGCGGTCTGGAGAATGGTTGTGGACCGCCATATAGAGCATTCTTGGCCGCCAGAAACCTCCAGAAAAACCAAATTTGCTTAGATCTAACCTGGTATGTCCCGGGTTGACCCGATTCATTTTGTTTAGTATAAATACACTTCTAAGACTTGTAAAAACCTAGTTGTTCTTCCTCTTTTCTTGGTTTTGGAACCAACAACTAAACCTTTGTGAATCTTTGTTTTTCGTTTAAAGTTTAAATCTTTCTTATCTTATCTTCTTTGCTTAGTATGATTATGGGTTTATTTGATGTTTATTCACTGTTTAGATCCATGATTAGTGAGTAGTCTTCTTGTGTGAATCATGGGTTAGGGAGATTAGAGATGTTTTGATGTTGATTGTTGATACTTATGGCTAGATTCATATAGATTCACAAATTTAGAGTGTACTTATTGCTAGATTAGACTTGACAAATCTAAATTTAGACCTTTGGGATTTTCTACCCAGAATGTGTTCGACAAAATGCCTAAGAGAACTCTAAACAAGAATTTCACTCTTAGCCTATGGGAATAGTTGATTAAGGTGATTTGTTGACATTTAGGCTTGAGTTTAATGATTAATGATAGCTTGATTACTATCGGGAGATTAGTTTGATTAAGTAGTCATTAATTGGATTAGTATCATGGGAATGAACTAATCTAGTTTTGCCTTGTCATTGAATGGTTCTTAATTATTGATTCTAGCTTCTTCAATTTGCATCTTACATCTCTTAATCAATCATCCTATCTTATTTTCCACATGTACATTTCCTCTATCCATTGTTTATACCATTTTTCCTTTTGCTTTTGTTGTGGTTGTTGGTCTCCTTCGTCGGTTTAATTGAGTCACTGTGATGGTGATGAGTAAGTGCAGGGGAGGAGAATGGTTGCTAATGTTCTTTTTAGTTGTTTTTTCTTGTTTTGATTTCTTTGAGTATCATATAGCTTAGCTTGCATTGTTAATAGTTAGGACATAGGAAAAAAATTTAAAATTTTGAAAAAAAGAAAGCATGTAGTTGCATTTTTCATACTCTTGTCTTTAGGATTGAGTCTTAGATGCATATAAGATGCATATGCATGAGGACTATGATTGAATTTTTGCGTTTGGATTATGCTTAGGAGTTGAATTGAGACCCTTGCTAGTAGTATCATGTAGCCTTAGCCTTACCAAAAAATTGAAAATCCATGCTTGGAACTCTCAGCTTGATTTTTTGCATCTAAGTTGGACCTTGCAGGAATTGAATTCAACCCTAATGAACTTAAACGTAATTGAACCTTGAAATTAATCTTTTTAATGGGCTTGAAATGCATTAATCACGATCTAAACACATTGACACTCGGATTGTTTTATCCCTTTTTACCATCCTTAACCAATCCGAGTGGCCACTCTTATTTTAAGGATGGTTCCCCACCTTTGAACCCAAAACTTTTTTGTTTCGAACCCCACATTGTTCTTGATTGAGTGAGGTCTCTTTTGATGCATTCATGTGTAAAACCTCGTGAGTATTGGGATGACAAAGAGGATTTTTCTTAGAACTAGTCTCGCTTTAAGACTCGTAAAGATAGGATGGGAGTCGATTTGAATGCATAATGGGTTGGAAATGTTCCATATTGACAAGAAGGGGGTTCAATGATATAAATTTTAAAAGAAGAAAAGGATGAATATGATATTGTTGGAGGGAAAACTTTAAATTTANAAATTTATAAAAGCCTGTTTCCTATCAATAACACAATCCGCAAGTGCACGAATATGTCATCGTAGTACTTGGGGGTCAAACCACAAGGAGCAAAGTTAGACTAGATGGACCTAAGCTTTGGGAATACACATTTAAACTTAATCTAA
>OVAN01002402.1:2677-33691 GCA_900406275.1 Anastatica hierochuntica | reverse complement strand
CAACCATGCATTTGATCTAGTTGTTCCTATTTCCATTAACTTATCCCAAACGATCCACCAATTTGCAGCCACAGGTTCTCCATAGACGAACGAGATCGAAACTTGAAACCCATAGAAGGAGACATTAACATCGATAATGCGATTACTCGAAAACAACACATCGAGGTGAATTTCATTATTATAAAAAATAGCCAGGCCGCCACTTAACCCAATAGGATCCACAGTGTACAAATTATTAAAACCAAACTGATTTTGTAATTTTTTTAAATTAAAAGAAGGTTGTTTAGTTTCCGATAGGAATACCACATCATGCCTAAATTTATTCCAAAGATCCCACAAGGTATCCTCTGTCAAGTCACCTCCTAAACCTTGACAGTTCCAGCTCATGATCTTCACGGATGAGCCGGTGGGTTCAGGGGAGCCACCATTCCTTTATGAGAAGTCCTAGGGTGCACCATGCCCCTCGTGCCTCTTTTAGCCTCACCAACCACACTCTTAATTTCTGCAAACAAAAGTGCAGAGAACCAGAGTTGAACCTCCGTTACCAGAACAAACAGAGAAGACAAGACGTCCATGATCAAACCCTCCCACCATATCCAAACGCTACATCCTCTGATACTTTCCTCATCATGATTTCCATGATTGACAAACCCCATCAACACCCCAACACGCTCTAGCACCAAACCGTAATTCCAGAGATGAACACAACTTGCAATTAGATCATCTCTATAGCCATTACACCATATCCCATCTCCATCTCGCAAGTGTAAATTGCTTACCATGTGATAAATCCAACTCCCCGAATCAAAATCTCCATATCTTTTCGTACCCATAAGTGGTGAGTTTTTGAACATCATCAAACAATCGCAAACTCCCTTCCTTGGAACCTCACTGTAAACAACCTGGGTATGAGAAACTCGAACATAAATAACCCGATCTCCACAGATTTCTTCAGCTTTCCTCACAAATATCTCCAACGGGATCGCCATCCTTTTAACGCCCCCTGTACCATCTAATAAACCCAGCTTTACCCTATCTCCATGAGCCGACAAGCCACAACCCCTTGTACGCCGCCTATGGCACTTATCCGACGAGGAGATCTCAAAGATCCCCAAGCTTCTCTCGCCATCCGAAAACAAGACCAGCGCCATTGGTAAACCCTTCCACCAAAACTAAATGATATCCCATCTCCCATTCCATGATTGTCGATCTCCTTGATCTATTAGCGATGAGAAATCCCTAATCATCGACAACATCAAACCCTAGATCCCCCTATGAGCCTCGCCGCCATCTACGATATTGGGCTTAAGATAATAAAAATTTAACTTTAATATCATTATTAAATACAATTTTTTAGAGTTTTTTCATTGGCTAGTTATTCCCCCAAAATCCTCTCAGGTTGACACCTCAGCTTACGAATTCAAAATCTTCTCAAAATGTCTCCTCAATTAATATATAGAGATTAAAAAAATTGTACATAATTTCTTCAATTTGTGATGAAAAATATTCAATCATATTTAATTCAATAATAATAATAATAGAAATATAAAAGAAGTAACTTCCAAAATCGAAATACATATAATACTATTTTTATTAAATATTCTATTGCTATTACTCTAAAGATTTAAAATGAAAATTAAGCTAATGAATATGAAAATTGAAATTTAATTTTTATGTCAATTTACCATGAATAGATTATTTGATTAAGGAAATCATATTAAATTTGTCATGCTTTAAGTAAATTTACATTATATTTAAACTTGCACAAAAAATAATCTATCATATTAAATGAATAAATATACAAATTCTATGCACATTCCAAAAAAATACTTACTATATAGCAATTATATTTGATATTAAATGTATTCGTAGACTATTTTCTTGCTATTTAAGTTGGTAACTAACTATCATATCCAAAAACATAATTTCTGTAAATATATCTCATTTTATCCGGAACTTAATTGCTAGAAAATCATAATCAACTAATATAGAAATATTCCAAAAGAGAGATGATTATTTAACTATTTTTCGGAATATACTAAATTTGGAATCCATTATAACTCATCACCCGTCTCATATATTTTTTATTTAGAAAAGAAATAAGAATTTAAATACTCTTGTTATTAAATCTACAAGATTATTTAAAAAAAATTATATCTACAAAAGCAGTTGATGTAAATTATATCTACAGACAAATATATCGATGCAAAGTTATTTAAATTATATATTTTGAAATGTTGATACCAAAATTAAACGGTTTTTAAAATCAAAAGGTATTTTTATATGTTTATTGTAACGACCCCGACCCGAGGGAACAGGAATGTCTCAAATGGTACTGCCAAAACTGGAGCAAACTTCATTAACCGATCATTAATTTTTCGCATCTAACTGCAACCTGCAACAATACCAAAAGAAAAAGAGGAAAAAAGAGAGGGGTGAGTGACTTTTCAAACAAGCACTCAGTGAAGACGAACCCAACTTTGCCTCACTCGATACCCTTTTAACTCCGAAAGTCCAGACGTAATCCTAAACCCCATAGAAAACACCTACAGTGTCTGACAAGCAACTAACAAGTTGAAATTCTTTTAGAAAACAACCCTAGCTTACTCGACACCCTTTCTCAAAACTTTCGCAAACCTTTTTGTTTTACCTAATGCGTCCTACAATTACCCCATGCCCTAACACAGAACCCGCCCGGGACAGTTCACAGAGAGCAGCCTCTAACACTGTCTGGCCCTACTGCCCCGCGCCTTCCAGCACAGTCTCAGAGAGCAACCTGTAACATTGCCTGGCCCTATTGTTCGTGGTCCACTCTGGCATAGTTCACAGAGAGCACCTTGTAACACTGCTTGACCATGTTGGCCGCGAGCTATTAATAAACCTAGATCGGTCCTCCGGGTACCCTCGTCAGGGCCCACGACTTTCCATTACGACCCAATTGTTTGAAGTCCATAGATCTAGCTACCCTTCCGTCCGATCACTTTGGACGTAGGGCACTACCATATGGCCACCTCCCCTCCGAATTACTTCCGCCTGGCCCGGCGTGAAGATCCTACTCCTCACCTCTCGATTCCCCCAGGTTCCAGAACCCCAGGGCGGGGTGCATCACACATATAAATTAGATAGGCGACTATCCATCAGAGAATCACATCATCGGTTTAATCTAGACCTAATTTCATCTTTCATAATTCTCAAACAATGCCAACTTAACCCTAGTCATTTTTAGGACTTACATTTTCGCACAGGTTATAGTCTAGGCTCGACTTAGCGATCCAATCAATCAATCATACGTAGGCGTATAAGACCTTATGTCATTTAACATCACATATTACATAGTTTTTATTTACGCTGAGAATTATAGCTTGACACCGGCTGAATTAACCTTAGACTAACAAGCAAGTTAAATAAATATCGAATGCGACGAAACCGAAAACCTCCTCATCATAGCCACATGGATGAGACGACTCTGGAACTGTTGTATGGTGATCCTCCTTCTGAGCTTTTATCCCACGAAGATTTTCCGTCATCCTTCTTCTCCTTTGTTGATCCTCCTTCTGGAAAGGAATCTAGAACAGGAACCTGGAAATAGGAACCCAAATCAGACCTTAACGGCAATCTACCAAAAATGGAAACTTTCCATTTATAGAAACTTGCCACAAATGGAAAATTTTTTGAAAAAAAACTGCCTGAAAAGGGAAGTTACCAAAAAGGGAAACCCCCCAAAAAGGAAAAATTCTCTAAAGAGGAAACTTACCAAATATTGAAACCTGCCATATTTGGAATCTTTCCAAAACAGAAAACTCAGACATGGGAAAAACGGTAATTTTACTTATAGAAGGAAGACACATTCTCGGTAATGTTTCATTTCTGGCCGTCTGCAACTCTCTATAAACCTCGAACTCGAGCTCTTCCACTTCCTTTTGACGCGGACAACTTCGTTGCACCGGGACGCGCTCCTCCACTCATATGAACCCAAAACCGGTTTTCCTTTTACTGGTGGGTTCACAAGAGTTCCTACATTGATCCCACAAAAGATCAGATCCGAAATCAAAAATTAACTCAATCAAAACCGAAAAAAATCTAACACGCTATCTCTAGAAATTTGTCAGAACAGAAAACGCTTGAGGACAAGAGAATAAAACAAAAACGAACCGTTAATCTTATAATCCGAACAGTCAGAACGTCGCCGTGGATGAACTCTATCCAAAGTCGTCAATTTCACTTCGATCAGACTCCATTTGCCCTTGGAAACACCCTTCTCATCGGACTGGTCGTAATCGCAATCTGATTCCATGGTTCTCGGTAAAACGATCATAACTTTCAGAATACTCAATGAAATCATGTTCTGTAAAATGGAAAACGACGATCTAGAAATCATATACCTGCTGTAAAGTTTCAAATCCATCAGAGTCGATTTGATAGGCCGATCATCTATTCTTCCACAATATATCAGGTCTGTCTTATGCTGGATTGCACCAGTTTGATCTCTTTTCTCACTTTCTCTCTTCTTCCCATCTTTTTGGCTGCGAAAAAGCTCTGATTTTCTCTTTGTAACAAATGGTCGATAACTGGAAAGGTTTGAGAGAAAAAGAATTGGGTTTATAGGTTTTAAGAGTGTTTAAATAGGATGGGTTATGGGAAAAATTGGTTTGGTACGGTTCGACTTGAAGAAAAATGGTTACTTGAGAAATATCGGGATAAGAAAACCGGATATTACAATTCTCCCCTCCTTACAGAGAATTCATCCCGAATTCTGAGGATCATAACACACTGAACTCTGATGGTTGATATGTCTACACACGAGTCCGGTCGAATGTGCCAGCACATAGATTCAATCCTCCTTTGACCATTCTCGACTCCAGGTATCAGCTATCTCCTACTTTGTTTTCGACTAAGCTCTGAAGTGTCCTCCTTCGGGGGAGATCACAGTTGTACATTTCCTTATGCACCAGAGATTTCCTTTATGTGTCGTCTATGATCTATGGAGAATTTGTCCTTTGATCTCAACAATGTCCACTGACATTTACCTTTCATGCATAAGTATGGTTTCCTAGCTTTGCCAATTATTTCCAATGCTCTGTCGTTCTCCCACCACATTCTCTACCTAGGTTCCTTCTAGGAAATTCTTATTATAACCTAGTCCTTGTACAGGAAGTCATTCCTTGCAAGACTTGTCCTTTATGCTCACCTCCTCGTCCCTAGTTGAGGTTTTGTCCTTATACATCTCCTATCTTAGGGCATTCCTTTAGACTTAAGTCAAACTTAGTTGAGCGGTATGCAACAACCTACTGGTACTGATCCACCAAGCTCCCACTGCTCTCTCCTACATACATGCTCTAGTTCTTTAGCAAACAGATCCACATGGTGCTTTCCTAACACCGTCCTTGGATCCTAATGACATCCAATTGTGGTCTTGTTCCACATAGTTCTTTCCCTTGATTATTGACCAGGTTTCTTTCCCTGATAACCATGTCCACAAGACTTACTCCGACTCCATAGGAGCTTCCGCCTCTGTCTTGGTAGAGCTCTAGACGTACCCAAGATCAGCTCAACGCCCCAGGTGACCTCTTTATCCGGTTGCGTTCTCACAGCTCGGTGATCCAGCCAAACTTTCCTTGCTCAGCTATCACTACCTCAACCCAACGAAACTTACTCCTACTCACTCCCAGCGGCGCAAAACCTCCTTGTTTGTCGTGTACCCTCCAAATGATTCTGAAGCTCCCTGTATCTTGGAATGAGTGCGCTCTCCAAATTTCAGGCATTCTTCTGAAAACTCTGGTAAAACCAACTGCAGCAACTTGAAGAACCGACGACTCTAGATTAGGAAGATTTAGAAATGCTCCACGATGAAGAACTACAACAACAGGTCAACAGGAGTAGTTATCTAGTTGCCCGCGATAACTACCATTGGTCCTTCCGCACTGAGTTCATGGCTAGAGAGCAGCTATAACCCGCCCGAGATGTTGTAGTCACGTCCGTACAAGAGTCTCAATCAAATATACCAGCATGTGACCTCTGCCAATTCTAACATAAACTTCAGAGCTCGAAGGATGGGGTACAGAAAAGAAACTGACATGGAATGAGGATTCATTTCCTCAGGAGGTACGAAAAGAAACTAACACGGAATGAGGAATCCCCTCCTCAGAAAACACTAAGACTCAAAAACCTAAGGACCTACACTCGCAAGCACACACAATCAAATAAAACCCGACACATAATCCTACTTCAAGAACTTCATTCTACCCCTTGAACCCTGATCCATATCTTGTCTTCGATGCTCCCTTGTAGGCTCTGATTATGGCGACTCAGTATCGATGATCAATGGCACCGGAAAACGTCTTCTGGTTGATGCGGTAGCCGAGCCTCGAAACCCTTGTCATCGATGCTCTGATGCCTTAGAACTCGAAAGAAAACTCTTGCACTAAAAGCTAGACTAACGACCAGTTGGTAATTTTGAAATTCTTTTTACTTTTTGAGGTACCTCAGAAAAATAAATAAAATTTAGAAAAATATTTTATCTTTCGAAAATCTATGACCCTTCGGGTCAGAATTGGAGCAGCCTTTAACCTAGGCTATGATACCACTTGTAACGACCCCGACCCGAGGGAACCGGAATGTCCCAAATGATACCGTCAAAACCGGAGCAAACTTCACCAACCGGTCATTAATTTTTCGCTTCTAACTGCAACCTGCAGAAATACCAAAAGAAAAAGAGGGAAAAAGAGAGGGGTGAGTGACTTTTCAAACAAGCCACTCAGTGAGGTTGAAGCCGACTTCGCCTCACCCGATACCCGCTTAACCTCGAAAGTCCAGACGTAATCTTAAACCCATAGAAGACGCCTACAGTGCCTGGCAGGCAACTAACAAGTTGAAATTCTTTTAGAAACAACCCTAGCTTACTAGACACCCTTTCTTAAAACTTTCGCAAACCTTTTTGTTTTACCTAGTGCATCCTACAATCAAGGCATATCCTCCATGCCCTAACACATAACTCGCCCGGGACAGTCCACAGAGAGCAACCTGTAACATTGTCTAGACTTGCTGTCTGTGGTCCACTATGGCACAGTTCACAGAGAGCAGTCTGTAACACTGCCTGACACTGCTGCCCGCGAGGTATTAGTCAACCTGAATCAGTCCTCCAGGTATCCTCGCCAGGGCCCACGACTTTCCATTACGACCCAGTTGTTTGAGGTCCATTGATCTAGCTACCCTGCCGTCCGGTCACTTTGGACGTAGGGCACTACCATATGGCCACCTCCCCTCCGCATGACTTCCGCTTGGTCCGACGCAAAGATCCTACTCCTCACCTCTCGATTCCTCCAGGGTCCTAAGCCCTAGGGCGGGGTGCATCACAACGGTAAATTGGATAGCCGACTATCCATCAGCGAATCACATCACCGGTTTAACCTAGACCTAATATAATCTTTCATAATTCTCAAAAATGCCAATTTAACCCTAGTCATATTTAGGAAATACGTTCTCGTATAGGTTCTAGCCTAGGCTCGACTTAACGACCCAATCAATCAATCACACTTAGGCGTATAAGACCTTATGTCATTTAACATTACATATTACATAGTTTTTATTTGTGCCGAGACTTATAGCTCGACTCCGGCCGGATTAACCCTAGACTAACAAGAAAGTTAAACAAATATCAAATACGAAAAAACCGAGAACCTCCTCACCTTAGCGACATGGATGAACGACTCTGGATTTGGTGTCTAGCGATCCTCCGTTTGAGCTTTTACCCCATGAAGATTCTTCGTCATCCTTTTTCTCCTTTGCTGATCCTCCTTCTGGAAAGGAACCTGGAACAGAAACCTGGAAATAGGAATCCGAATTAGACCTTAACGAGAACCTACCAAAAATGGAAGCTTTCCATTTTATGGAAACCTGTCATAAATGGAAACTTTTCTGAAAAGGAAACTTGCTTGAAAAGGGAAGTTTTCAAAAAGGGAAACCAGTCCAAAAAGAAAACTTCTCTAAAGAGGAAACTTACCAAATATGGAAACTTGTCATATTTGGAAACTTTCCAAAACAGAAAACCCAGAAATGGGTAAAACGGTAATTTTACTTACCGAAGGATGACACGTTCTCTGGAGTGTTTCATTTATGGCCATTTGCAACTCTCTGGAATCCTCAAACTCGAGCTCTTCCACTTCCTTTTGACGCGGATAACTTCATTGTACCATCTTCTGGGATGCGTTTTTCTACTCACATGAACCCAAAACCGGTTTTCCTTTTACTGGTGGGTTCACAAGAGTTCCTACATTGATCCCACAAAAGATAGATCTGAAATCGACAATTAACTCAATCAAAACCGCAAAACAATCTAACACGCTATCTCTGGAAATTTGGCAGAACAGAACACGCTTGAGGAAAAGGGAATAAAACCAAACGAACCATTAATTTTGTGATCCGAAAGGTCAGATCGTCTCCGTGGATGTCCTCTATCCATAGCCGCCAGTTTCACTTCGATCATACTCCATTTGCCCTTGAAAACACCCTTCTCACTCGGATTGGTCACAATCGCGATCTGATTCCATGGTCCTCGGTAAAACGATCATAACTTTCAGAATACTCGATGAAATCATGTTCTGTAAAATAGAAAAGATGATCTAGAAATACTATACCTGTTGTAAAAATTTCAGATCCATCAGAGTCGATTTGATAGGCCGATCATCTATTCTTCCACGAAATATCAGGTCTATTTTCTGCTTGACTGCACCTGTTTGATCTCTTTTCTCAATTTCTCTCTTCTTCCCATCTTGTTGGCTGCGAAAAAGCTCTGATTTTCTCTCTGGAACAAATGGTCGACGACTGGAAAGATTTGGGAGAAAAAGAACTAGGTTTATAGATTTTAAGAGTGTTTAAATAGGATGGGTTATGGGAAAAAGTGGTTTGATACGGTTCAGTTTGGAGAAAAATGGTTACTGAAGAAATACGGGGACAATAAAACGGAGTATTACATTTATATTTTTAAAGTGTTTTATATGTTTGACTAATCTTTTCTAGGAGGAAACTATGTTTATTGTATGAGGAAACAAATGTGAATTGGCGATATCTTTGATTAAAGATATAAAGAATTATAAATTTATTTTCATAATTTTAAAACATAAATTAACGTCGAATAAGTCATTTTTGCAGGGAATCATATTATAACCAATGGGATTTTCAAAGGATTTCTAATTATATTGAATCCTATAATTCCTAAAGTTTATCATTTCAAAAATTGGTAAATATAAATATGTCCAAATTTGGAAAATTTATATATTATACAAAATAGTGTTTAAATAATCTTAAATAATTAAAAAAATGTATATTTCAAGTTCATAAAAGAAAGAGAGAGCAAAAGCATGAAAACAACTAAGAAAGACAGTGAGATAAGAGAATGTTAAAACATCAAATCGAAAGCATTTTGGGGTTTTCTATTTTTATTTTATTTTTAATAGTTTATCCTTTTAGTATTTATAAATTTTAAATTTTTGGTTGTATTTCATAGCATTTGTTTGAATTCATTTTTGGTATGAATTGAAATTCATTACTCTGTTTTAAAACTACTAGTTTATCGAATTTAAAATTTTATTATATTTCAGTTATGAAATTGTGTAATTCTAATTTACAAAAATCGAAGCCTGGATGCTAATTTAAAATGTACTATAACACCATAATCTAAATCGTACATGTAAGTATGACACATTATGTTTACCAACTTTATCAACACTAATAATATATGTAATATTTTATATTATTGTAAATGTAGCATTAATATACTTAAACGATGTTTCATCTATAACGTGGTTGTGGTAATGTTACATAAATTTTAGTATGTACTTTTTTATAAACATTCAATATGTAACTTTTTCATGCATATGTATTATTTATGACTAAAATTAGGCAAATATTCTATATTTAATTCGAAATTTATCAACACTTACTATATTTAGTCAACTTTTTACTATATTTAATTCGAAATTTATCAATAGTCGCAAGAATTCGTGCTTTCGGTGGATTTCGTATCAATCATATAAAGCCAGCCCACAAAGATCTATATAAAGGACGCGGAGTGAAAGAGGGAGGGGAATTGATTGACAGAACTTTTCGTCACCGCAAAAACACTTAGAAAAACTAGGATTCTTACTTCGTTTTCGTTAGTGAGCTGCGTCTCAACTAGGTTACGAGTCTGCGTCCTAGTTCTAGGTAATCGTCGCCAACAGTTCTTGCGGCCACGGCTTAACACCGGTTGCGCACGCTCCGATCACGAAATTCGAATAAGATCCCTTAAACTTTCTTTGTTAACTGTGTCTGTCGAATCGTTCTTCGTTTACGCTTTTCGTTTTACTTTAGATTCGTTCTTATATTCATTCTGTATTCGTTCACGTTAACCTGTTTTACGAATCCTGTTACTTTATCACTGTTAAATGCATGTCAATCCGCAATCTGTTTCATATCAATTTACTTTCGTTATCAACTTGTTTTGCTTCGTAATCTGTTATCTTTTAGTTTCGTATTTCGTATTTACTAACTCATTAACTTACTGCTTGATCTATCGATCTTTGGCTACAGAGAGTCCGTGAACCACATAACATTGACAATGAGAATTTCGGTTCCCACAGTAGTTACTAATTATAGTTTGTATTACGAAATTCATAGTGATTTTGACAATTTATTCACTCCTACTACATATTAAAGCTTTAGGGTGTAACTAGCCTTTGATCCGCGCCAAGCGCGAGATTATAAAATTTGTTTGGAAAATTTAAATATATATAGAGTGTTTTTTTAGTAGAATGATAAACTACATCATACATAGGTAACATCTTGAAAGGCTTTTTTTAAAAAAGTATATATTATTATAATATCAATGTCTCTAATACGACTATGTAGAGGGAAATATTCGTGTTTTCGGTCCAAGTCAGTTATGTTTCTTTTAGGTCTAGGTATTTTGGGTGGAGCTAGTAGGAGCTCGTATAGAAACTTATCATTTTCTGGTCCGGGTCGGATTACTTATGGTTCATGCAAATTTTCAAAACTTAATTAAAAATCGATGTAGTATTAAAACACCAAACCGTTCGATTTAACCCAAATTATCCAAGTAAATAAACCAAACAATACAATAATTATTATGTTCTAATTCGGTTCAAACCATTTTCTTAACCCAAACAATAAATACCATTCGATTTCTCAGTACCAAACATATCTAAAATATGACAAAATATGTTTTAGGTGAATATGTGAGATCTCTTTTATACTATAAGTTTATTGCTCTTAAAAACTCTCACAATCGATGTAATATGATACCGAATACCGAGTACCGAATACCAAATATATGTAATATGAAAAAATGAAAATTATATTAGGCTTTGAAAATTCGAATGGGGATTTTGCAATTAATTTTTATTTTGTTAAAATAGATCTCTTAGCTTTGGGTTTTGAATGTACGGTAGTTGTTTCATTATTTCATTTATTTTAAGATCCGAAAATATCCATTAATTTGTTTGATACGAATTGTAACTTAAATTTTTTTGATTAACTAATTATCCCTTAAAACCCTCTATATTTTCATCCATGCCAACACACGAGATTAAAATATTAAATAAAATTTTATGTAATTAGTTAAAAATATATTTTTTATTTTTTCATTATATAAAATTTACAAAAATTTAATATTTACATTTTTAAAATTATGGATCTTGATACAAATTCATGTATCATGCATATTAGATCTAATCATATGTTTAACTGGATTTAAATTTTGTATGACATGTATTGGATCTATATTTAAAAATTAATTAAAACGGTTGAGATTTCCACCATGCATATAATATTAAGTTGGAATATTTTGATCGGTTATTTTTGCTGATGTGTCCCTTAAATTACTCTTTGATTGACACATATGATTTCAAACTTCATTTTCTTTCTCTGTCTCCTCAATTAATATATAAGATTCATAAAAAAATTATCTAAACACGAAAATTTAAAACCAAATCATACATATAAAAGTATGCTTTATTTTTATGGTATTTATATTTTAGTGTCTAATGTTTTTTTTTGGGAGGGGTTTAAAGCTTTAGTTTTTAATTACTTGGGGTATAGCGTGGATGGGGTACATTATAACTTTTTGTTATTGTTACAAGCGATTGGGAACATGATTTGTGTTTAGTGTTTAGGGTTAAATGTTATATTCACTTCTACTACATATTAAAGCTTTAAGGTGTAATATAATTTATAAAAAAAGCAATTAGCTAATTATGAAAATTTAAAACTAAATCATACATATAAATTTATGGTTTAAGTTTTGTGGATTTCATATTTTTGGTGTCTAATTCTTTTAAGCGGGTTTAAGCTTAAGTTTTTTTATAACTTGGGTATAGTATGCATGAGTTACATTTTAATAGTAGAAGAGTCTTTCAATTTTGGTCTATTGGCAAAAGAAAATGAGAAAATAAATTATTTTTTACATGTATGCACTTAATTATCGAAACTTCTTATAGAAATAATAATAATAATAATAATAATAGACTTTTAAAACAATGATACAATATTAATATATATAAAATTAATAAAAATGTATCATTATTTCTATAAGAATTTTTTATAATTAAATGCATATATTCAAGAAGTAACTTTGTGTAATATGTTTCTTTTCATTTCCATGTATGTGTAGACCCAATAATTTACTAATACCGAGAAAACAATTATAAAAATTCATATTAAGAAATTTATTAAACAAATGATTAGATTTTTATATCTAATCATCTTAATTATATGTGTTAAAAGAAAATCAGAATGTTATTTTTTATAATTAATTTTATGCTGATAATATAAAAATTCTAAATCAGATTAATTACTTAAGCTACAAATTTAATTATATATATATATATATATATATATATATATATATATATATATATATATATATATATAACTCAAACATTCAAATCTTACTCTTATGTGCATATTCCAAAATCTTACTATATCTTTTTAAATGGTTTTATTGCATGAATTTTTGTTGTGAATCACAATAATTGCCGAGGAATGTGGAAAGAGTATATTAAAGGAAAAACTAAAATTTTATGTCTAGAAAAAGTAAACAGTAGCAAGGTTAAATAAAACAAAAATTTGCTCTGCTTTGAGTTTTGACATTATAATTAACATGTTCTTATTGAAAGTTGAGTTTCTAAAATATTTGGATGTTGTCTTCCATAGACATGGTGTATTACATAAGACAAAGAAAAAGTATGTATGTCAAAAAAAAGTTTGTCTTAAAACATCTACATGATGACCCTATTTTTCAGTTGGTAACTACCTTTATTCTAATTTGTAATCTTTGGTAATGCTTTAATAATTGTCAAAAACTCACAAATCATTTGACTCGATCTATAGATTTTTCAGCTCTATGAAGTTGTGTCTCCTATTTTAACCGAGCTGGAAAAGGTATTGCTAAAATCATCACTACCAACAGTGATCATTCTTGCTTGGTTATATGAATATTGAAATCCTTGTTATTGGTCAAGAACCAATGGCTTAATATCGATGCTCACAGAGGTGTGATACTAGATTTTGTATGACCAGAAACCAAAAATATGATTATATTTTTGGGATATAAGATTATTAAACAACATTTATCACAAATAAAAGTTATTTAAAAAATTTTTAAACATAAAATATTGACTATATAGTATTACATTTAACATATTATGATCCAATAAGAATTTTTAAATTTATTAGTTTCTTCGACAATCGAGATTATTATATATTTACCTAAATATGTTAATATGATAACTGATATTATCTTTGAAATAATCATAATTTTTTAAAAATTTCGTAATTCAAATTTCACAAACATATGAACATCTATGAGTGGGCAAAAATACTCAGAATTGAAGAACCAAACCGAATATATAAATGCTAAATATCTAAATGAATCCTAATCTCTTAGAACCGAAATCTCTTAGAACCGAGCTGAAAACTGAACGAGGAGCCAAAATATTTAACAATAAAATTATAAATTGATAATATATGTTATATTTATAAAAATTAAACTACATTTTGTACAGTTAAATATAGAAATATTATTAAATGTGATCAATTTAATTTTTATTTTTGGGTAACTTGGGAACTACATGAATCCAAATATAGTCCAATTTCATAATGGTTCATAAATTTAGGAACAAGATCGAACCAAAACCGAAAGAACCCAATCAGAACTGAACCGGAATTTTAAAATACTCGAACGGTTCCTAAACCTAACTACCATAAGATTCGAGGAACCAAATACCCGAACATCCATCTCTATGAACATCTTTAAAATTATAAGTAAGATGATTTATACAAATTTTTGATGCGCGTAAATTTTATTATCAAATAACGTTATTTTGTCCTAAAATTCTCATGTCTGCACCGGGTGCGGACCCGTTGCCTAGTTTTATATATTAAATTCAAAGTAATTTGCACGAGATTAAAAGTTAGGCCGATATGGCTGTTTTAATGGAAATAATAATTTAATTAAATCTTCTTTAGAAAAGCTAAAACAAATATCCGCAAATATTGATATGCAAGATATGTCAAAATGACCTATCATTCTTTTGAAAAAAATTTAAACTAGTGTATTGAAGAAATTTTAAAACAATACAACACAATTTAAAAAAATTCAAAAATATCATATAAAGTTCTATATTTACAATGTACAATAAAATTACAAAAATTAATAAAATATTATATTACCAAATTATTAAATCAAAAAATATTTACAAAATTATTATATCTACATCGAATGCATGCTCATCAACTAATAAAACATATTGTATTTTGAAAAGAGTTAGATGCTATATAAAATATGATTATGTAAAAAATCTTACATTAAATTCTAATGAAAATGAATTTCAAAAATATTAAAATATGTAGAATAAAAGAGTTAGAAAACTCTATCAATTTTGAGCAACACTTGAAACTTAATAAAAACATTTCTCAAAGGAGAGGGGTTCGAATACTCCTTCGAGTTCGGTTCGGTTCGGTTCGGACCCATTCAAGTTTCGGGTTTTCGGAGTCATAGGTTTATGTTTCGGTTTGGTTTTTATACTTAAGAGACCGTGTTCGGTTCGGATCTTTCCAAACTCGATTTGGGTTCGAGTACCCGTTTAAATTATACAAAAATAGAAAAATCTAAATTTATTTTAAAACTTCAAAAATTCAAAAAGAATAAAACATATAAATTTGAATGTATGATTAAATACATAAAATAAATATGAAATTGATTATTGGAGCTAATCATTATTATTTCGAATACATAATATTGTGTATTTATTCGAATTTTTGAGTATCGAAAATCCAAGGGTTCTTTCACAAAGTTTGTCCAAGGAGGGTGAGTCAGGACCTAAGATCATACCATTTTATACTTATTTGGAGGTTCGGTGGAGATTCATGTTCGGCTTGTTTTTGATTTTATGACTTTTTTCATATATTCGTCCGGATTCAAGTTTGGTTCGGATAATACTTGATATCTGAAATTCTGTGAAAAATTTTGTTTGGATATTTGTGTCGGATTCGCTTGGGTTAGGTACTTTTTTTCCTTTTTTATTTTTTCAAGTTTGGATCAATATTTCGAGTTGAGGTATTTTTCTTACGAGGCCTAGATTTCTGAATGCAATTCTTTATAATCTGGGTGTTCCTTTCTTTTGAGCAGAACTTGATAAATATGCTAAAACTGGAATAAAATTGAGAGATAAAACATCCCAAAATGTTGGGAAAATATGGGCCTGCAAAATAAAGGTCCAATATTGACGTTTCGGCAATTGAAACCCGAAAGCCTCCGTCCGTCCATTCTCTCTCGCTCTCTCTCTTTATAAAAGCAAGACCCTCTAAACCCTAATTCTTCAGATCTCAGTCCTTCTCTCTCAGCCGTCAACATGTAATTTCGAATTTTGTATTCTTCATCTTCAATTGATTGTTGTTGAGATCGCTTTCGAAAGGCGTTGCGCTCTTCGTGTTTGGGATTTACTTTCCCTGAAGGGCGTGTCACCGAAAGCGTAAATTTAAACTCATTCTATTCGATCGATAGGATTGCTATATTCGGATTCCTTTGAATGAACAATCCCTTCGAATCCGGTGGCTTGAATATTTTTAATTTCAAACCATCGACGAATGTATTGATAAATTTCTATTCTTTTTTATTCAACTTTTTGGAATTAGAATATCTTTTATTTTCTTTTTTGTAAATTGGATGATTGCTTCATAATGGTGAACTCTCTTAGATTATTAAGAGTGAGAGATGTTCAAGTTTCCGGAGCAAAGATTAAACTGGCCAGAATTTAACGACTCTGTGGTTTTTTATTTACTATTTTTACAGTGTCACCTGTCTTCTGGTATATTCACATCAATTGATCAATTGTATTCTACCAGAAATCTCTGTTTGCTTTCTTTTTTTACCTCTACTCAAACAATTAATTTACTACTTTTTTTTTGGTTTTAAGTCTTGATTTATCTTTAAAACTAGGGACTTCCGTGATATTTATACGCCGAATTTTAATGACTTTCAACATAAGGTCTTACAACCAAAAGCCACAAACAGTGAATAAAGTTTTTAACCCAAAAACTAATTGAAAGACGTCTAATCTCAATTGGTAAAAAGATGTTGTTGTGAATGAGTCTAACTACAATAGTGGTGTTGTTGTAATTTGTTTCTAAGGCGTATAACATCATATTAGCGGTCAAGGAAGATCTGTATCGAAATGTTGACTTTCTTGCGAAATGGTTCACATGATTACTTACTTTTGAAGAATATTTCCAGTATAGGGAAAAGTCTATGCAATTGATGAAATATGGTCTTATGGCCATGATCATACCGAGATCTTCTGAGGAGAATATGCAAAATTTTAATAGGAAAGTAAAACATTGAAATCGTTACTAAATATACTAAATCTTGTATAAGATCTACAGGCTCTTCTAGCAGAAATGCACATTTTGTGAATACTTTGTGTGATCAAGATCAAATCTTCTTAGCTTTGAAGATGAGAGGAAAAAGAAAATGATTTTCATTAATTTGAAAGTTAGTTACAACTTTGTTCTTATAGTAACAGAATCAAAACAGAATCGGTTTACCAAAACCGATTGTACACATACCAAACCAATTATACCCAATCCGTACATGCTAAAACTAATTTAATAGCCTCTCTCAAGATTAGAAAATTGAGAGACATATTGGACAAAAGGCTATGAAGATCACGAACTGAATGATAATCTAGCTCAATATGTTTAGTTATCTCATGAAAAACTGGATTGTTTGCTATATGAATAGCCGCTTGAGACTCACAGTAGAAAACAACTGGTTTTGACTGTTTGATCTGAAACTCATTCAGCAGATTGACCAACCAGATAACAGATTTCCATGAAACCAAAGACTTTCCCAAGAACATACAAAATCCTGATGTAGATCTTCTAGTATCACGACATGATGCCCAGTTTGCATCTGTGAATGCTTGAAGAACCAGATCAGATTCAGCAGAATAGAAAACACCTATGCCAATGGTTCCTTTGAGATAGTGTAAAACCTTAAAAACAGCTTGCATATGAGAATTCTTTGGAGAACCTGCATACTGACAGAGTTTGTTGACAGCAA
The DNA here is from genome assembly GCA_900406275.1 of Anastatica hierochuntica. Classification (NCBI taxonomy): domain Eukaryota; kingdom Viridiplantae; phylum Streptophyta; class Magnoliopsida; order Brassicales; family Brassicaceae; genus Anastatica; species Anastatica hierochuntica. The sequence goes on along the minus strand of OVAN01002402.1, from coordinate 16,077 downwards.
ATGTAATGTCAGGTCTTGTGATGGTGAGATACATAAGTTTTCCCACCCACTTTCTATAGATAAAAGGTTCTGCAAGGACAGGCTCATCACTATCTTGACAGAGTTTGACACTTGGATCCATAGGAATAGTTGAAGGTTTACTAACAAGTAAATTTGCTTCTTCCAACAGCTCCAACGTGTACTTTCTTTGACACACCACAATGCCAGATTTTGATCTAGCAATCTCCAAACCAAGAAAATATCTCAATTCATCAAGATCTCTTAACTTGAAAACCTTATGCAGATCTTGTTTAAGTATAGAGATTTCATCATCATTATCACCAGCAATACTGATATCATCCACATAAACCAACACAACCACAAATCTACCATTGACATTCTTAAGAAACAAAGTGTGATCCACCTGAGATCTAGTGTATCCAAGAGCTGTCAATGTAGTGCTAAATTTGACAAACCACTGCCTTGATGCCTCTTTCAAGCCATAAAGAGATTTCTTGAGGAGACAAACAACATTAGGAGACAGAACTTCACCTTGTTTAGGAGTATAACCATGAGGAAGAGTCATATATATTTCCTCATCAAGATCTCCATTAAGAAAGGCATTAGAAATGTCAAGCTGTTGCAAGGACCATTTCTTAGCAGAAGCTACTGCTAAAAGAGTTTCCACAGTATTCATTTTAGCCACAAGAGAAAAAGTTTCAACATAATCAATGCCTTTTCTTGTGTATAACCCTTTGCAACCAAACGAGCCTTATATCTTTCCAAAGAACCATTAGAATTAAGTTTCACCTTATAAACCCATTTGCACCCAATGACATGTTTATCAGGTGGAAGAGAACAGATTGTCCATGTCTGAGTGTTCTCTAATGCCTTAAGTTCTTCATTCATAGCATGAATCCAGTCTTCAAACTTCTTTGCTTGACCAAAAGTTCTAGGCTCTGGATGTTGAGAAACAGAGCAAATATATGCTTTATACTCAGTAGAAAGCTTCTCATATGACATATATGCTGCTAGAGAATAAGGAATATCAGTAGTAGTTTCATCACAGTAGTAATCAACCAAATAAGTTGGTGGTTTCCTACTTCTTTTAGCAGGAGGATCCACCTGAGGAGGATCAGGTTGAGAAGATCCATCACTAAGCTGAGAAGTACTATGAGAAATACCAACTGCAGCACTTGAAGGCAAAGAAGTAGAGAGATTCTCTACTATGATAGGCTGGTGTAGAGAAGAAAACTCTGGAAAAGTGCCTGCTTCACCATCACCAAATGGAAATATATCTTCATAGAAGACTGCATTTCTAGAAACATAGACAGTATGTGATTCCAAATCCATAACTTTGTATCCTTTGTATCCAGTAGGATATCCCAAAAAGATACATGCTCTTGATTTAGACTGAAATTTATGTCTTTGTCTTGATGAAATAGAACAATAACATAGACAACCAAAGACTTTAAGATTTCTGTATTCAGGAGGCTTTCCATTCAACATTTGAAAAGGAGATTTATCCTTTAACAGAGGAGAAGGCAGCCTGTTAATGAGAAATACTGTTGTGAGAACACAGTCTCCCCAGAATTCCAGAGGAAGTTTAGACTGAAACATCAAAGATCTGGCAACATTCATAATATGTTGGTGTTTTCTCTCAACTACAAAGTTCTGCTCAGGAGTTTCTGGACATGAATGATAGGCTAGAATTCCTTTCTTCTTATAAAGCTCAACAAACTTAAGTTCTGGTGCATTATCAGAACGCACCCCTTTGATAGTTGTCTTGTATTGATTTTCTACCATTCTGATAAAGTCTGGAAAGATTGTTAGAACTTCATTCTTAGCCTTCATAAGATATATCCACGTGGCTCGTGTGTGATCATCCACAATAGTCAAGAAATACTTGTAACCTTCTGGTGTAGCTACTGAAAAAGGTCCCCAAACATTAATGTGCAACATATCAAAAGCATTTTCACACATATTGTTATGTGAAACATAAGGTAAGTGCTTTTGTTTGGCTAAAGGACATATTCCACAATGAAAGGTATCTTTATTACTATGTTTAAGACCAAGTACATGAGTAATAGATTTTGTCTTGCACATTACTGGATGGCCTAATCTATTATGCCACAGACTTAGATCAACAGCTGCATTAAGATATACTGAGGATTGTTGTCCAAGTTGTGTCCTTATTGTAGTTACATCTAGAACATAGAGATTGGAGACTTGCTCACCCCTCCTAATCATCAACCCCTTGATAGGATCCTTAATCATACACGCATCTTGATCAAAACAAACTCTATATCCCAAATCCTTGGTTAGTTGACTAATACTGAGAAGATTGAGATGAAAGTCTGGAATGAACAAAACATTGTTAAGAATCAAGGATCCATTCAACTTTACCATACCAACTCCTAATACCCTTACATTCAATCCAGTAGGAAGATCCACTGATGGTTGAATAGAGTCAGAAACACTGATAAACAGACTTTTATCATGACATACATGATGTGTGGCTCCACTATCTATGATCCAGGATTCATAGCACAATGTATTTCTGGTAGCTCTCAATACACCCACAAAATGAAGAGTGGAATTAGAGAAAGACATACCTGGTAGATTAGTGATAATACCACCAAAACAAGAAGCAATAACATCATATTGTTCTGCATCAGAAGAAGTAGAAGCCTGAGTAGCTTGCAGTTGTGTGTTGAAATAAGCAATCACACCTTGAATCTGGTCTTTAGTAAGAGAATTCATCATAGCAGTGACAACATTAGTCTCTTGCATCGAGACTGCAGTAGAGACTTGTGCTACTACAGGTTTCCCTGTAACATTCATCTCCTGCTTATCTGATTGAGCTCCTTTTTCAGAAGATTGAGTTTTCCTTTGTGTTTGAGACCAATAGGATATCCATGTATCTTGTAACATTTGTCCATAGTGTAACCAAAGTACCCACAATGAGCACATGTTGGCCTGGACTGTTTTGCTACAAAGTTTGAATGTGTAGCATTCACAGAGCTCACATTTGAACTTGAGGCATAAACTTGAAATGCGCTTGCATTCTAAATTGGAGAAATGTTCCTTTGATTATGATCTTGGTCTAAAAGATTGTATATCTCAGCTAAGTCAGGAACATTCTTCTTCATAATGATTTGGCTTCTAATGACGGCATAAGATTCACTTAAACCAGCCAAAAACTTTATGATCTTGGTATGTTCTGCTTTCTTGTCCATGGTCTTGCAACAGTCACAATTGTGACAAGTTTCCACACAATTTGCTCCATCTAATTCATCCCAGAGAGTTTTCAATGTGGTATAATATGTTGCAAGATCCAATGATCCTTATTGCATAGACCATATTTGTTGTGAAAGTTGATAGGATCTTGGCAGATTTGTTATATGAAATCTCGTTGCCAAGTCCTTCCAAATTTCACTAGCATCATTGAAACGTAAGATGCTTTTGTAGATCTGCTTTGACACAGTGTTTAAGATCCAAGACTTCACCATACTATTGCATCTAGACCAAATTCTGAATCCAGGATGTGATTCACTATGACGAACGATATATCCATCTATAAATGCTAGCTTATTCTTAGCATATAAAACTCTAGTCATTGCTATTTTCTAGGAATCATAGTTATTTCCATCAAGTATCTCAGAAACAATAGCAAGACCAGGACTATCTCCATTCGGAGGAAGAAAGGAGAGTGGATACTATCTAGTGAATCAGATCCTTGTACCTGAAAATTCGATGAAGAATCTTCTGAGATTTTAGATCTTGAGCTCAATTTTGTTGCAGATAAAGTTGCTTTAGCATTGCGACGTCCTACTTTGCGCGCAAACACCATTGTTTAAGCTTGGAGATTAAGATGTGCGACGAAATAATCGCAATGTTTGGTTTGATCGGCGGAACAACCGATCAATCTAGAGTGATTTTCCGACGTAATGATCGGAGAAATCAAGGTCAAAGAAGGAGATTACGAACACGGAAGAGAGATCGATTCAAGCTTTCAAAGCTTGAAGCTCCGATACCATCTTAGCTTTCACATTCATAGAGAGAAAGTTGAAGAAGAGAGGAAGAAGAAAATGATTTTCATTAATTTGAAAGTTAGTTACAACTCTGTTCTTATAGTAACAGAATCAAAACAAAATCGGTTTACCAAAACCGATTGTACACATATCAAACCAATTATACCAAACCGGTACATACTAAAACCAATCTAATAGATGTTGTGCATTACGCTAAGTTGGTAGATAGAGAATGATGAAGATTATAGTTAAAGTTGTAAATAGTGTAAAAATGGTTTCCTTTGACACTGGAGGCATTATTATCATGAAATTCTTTGTATACATAGCTAGATTCCTTAATGTATCAATCGAGTCAAAAAGGCATATCAAAGTTCCATATATTTAACACACTTTAGGATAAATGCTTGTTACTCAAGAAAGTTGTCTGAAACTTCAAAGTCCAAACCTTTACCTTGGTCTATATCAGTGAACTCGAACTGGGACAAGCTTGAGAGGTACTTTTTTGACGGTTGTAAGAGAACCAGCTTCTTCTATATCGATGTCTTTAGGTGTCATCCCATCAGGCAATCTCCAATCGAAGAAGTAAAGTAAGTTCAAGAGTGCCAATTCCACATTAGCAATCCCCATTGCCATCTCGGGACACATCCTTCGACCAGAACCAAATGATAAGAGCTCGAAATGTTGTCCTCTATAATCCACAGAGATGTCGATAAATCTCTCGGGTTTAAACTCTTCCGGGTCTGTCCATATTTTGGGATCTCGTCCTATAGCCCAAGCATTGACTAAGATCCGTCTCTTGGGAGGAATATCATAGCCTTGAACTTTGATGTGAGCCATTGTTTCTCTTGGGAGCATAATAGGAACCGCATGGTGTAATCTGAATGTTTCCTTGATCAACAGGTTCAAGTAAGGAACTTTATGGGTATCTTCTTCGGTGATTCTCTCCTTATTGTTTCCAAGGTAGTCTCGGATCTCGCCTTGAGCTTTCTTCATCAGTTCAGGGTTTCTAGCGAGCTCTGTCATTGCCCATATCAAGGTAATAGCTCCCGTTTCGATCCCTGCTAGAAATATGTTCTTAAAAACATACAAAACTTTAGATTATTCCAGATTTGATTTCAATGTATCGAAAGAAGTCTTGCTTTTATGTTTTCTTTTACCGTGAGAAGTCCCTTGATATGATCTATCGTGAGCTCTAAGGTATCATCTTTGTCTTGTTTATGCATCATATCCAACATTAAATCAACGATATCCCTTTGATTTTCCAATCTTCCAGGATTCGTATGATCATCAATCACATTGAAGCAGAGCATCGAGCTTGAAAAAGACGTTGTAGAGCCTCTTGTGCTGTCCGGAAAACCAGTCAACGAGCCATCCAAGTCCGGCAATGGGGAAGAAATCAGAGCAAGTGAAACTAGCCTGAGCTGTCTCAGCTTCAAGCACAAGCTCGTCGATTCTGTCTTTATCGATAATTTGCTCTCATCAGGCCCGGTCCAGAAGTTTATTGCGCTGGAAGCAAAAAAAAATGAATTTGGGCCACTATAATTTTTTTTGAAAAAATATTGGCCTTTAACACATGTTGGGTTTCAAACCCACGACCTACTCGTGAAAGAGTTCGGGATTAAACCAGCTGAACTACAAAATCTTTAGTACACAAACGGCCGACTTTTGTTTTATTTATTTGAGGCCGGAAGCTGCTGCTTCTGCAGCTTGTGCCAAGGGTCGGGCCTGGCTCTCATGGAAACTCTGTCCAAAAGCTGTTTTAAACAGAATACTCGCTGTAAACCAGAAAAGGGTTTTGTTCATATTAACAGGAGATCGATCCACCGCGTTTTCTGACAGTTTCTTGACCAGAAAGTTACATTCTTCCTCCCTGATATATCCGAAAGACTGAACCTTCTTCAAACAGAAAAGCTCACGAACCATGAACTTGCGCCTCTCTCTCCACTGTTTACCATATTGTGTAAAACCTATTTCTTTAAAATCCCGAGAGATTAGCCTCGTCCCGACAAGCTTAGGCATGCTACAACAGTCTAGGTCATGAGTTTTAAGCACTTCTTCAGCTACTTCTCTCGATGAGATTATAGTTACAGGGACAAACCCTAAGTGAAGAAGCATAACATGTCCGGTTCTTTCAGCTAGACGATGAACTGACCTGTGAGGCAATTCTCCAACTTGGTGAAGGTTTCCGATGATCGGAAACTTAGGAGGGCTTGGGGGAAGATTCCATTTAGAGCGTTTAATCTTCTTGACGACAAAGATTAGCGAAGTGAAGGTGATGAGAAAAAGAGAGAGCAAAAAGATTCCCATTTTAGCTTCTAGTTATCAAGAGAAAATGAAATTGATATATCTCTCTGTTTCGGTATCTTAATAGTTCAAAGGAAAAACTAGAAAAATGATTCCCTAATTTGTTTATGTTGATAAGTGTTGAATGGTCAATGAAGATAAAGAGATAAGGGAAGAAGCCCCTTTATTATTGTATTTTTTTCTCTTTTTGTAGAGTATTGGATGCAATATTTTAAATTGTTGCATGTTAATTCGATATGATCTCGTGAGTTGTAAGGAGAGCATAAATCCCTTTGTTATTGTACTTTTTTTTTCCGTAGATTATTGAATGCAATATTTTTAAGTGTTCGCATGTTCATTCGATATGGTTTTATAAGTTGCGAAGAGAGCATATCTATCGGGAATGTCATACATGCAGAGTTTGAATGTTACGTAGTGAGCTACATCCTAAAACCACCTGTGAAATTATTCATCATAATTGTATATGCTGCTGATAAAAATCGATTAGTCATCATTTGTAATAAAATTAAGATTAAAATATAAATGATAACTTTAAGTTCGGCAAATATTAGAAAAAAATAGGAAACATGTTAATTACATTTTAGTTTTTTTTTTAAATTAATTTTTTTTCCAGAATTACCAATAAAATAAAAATTTTGTTCGAAAAGTTGTTAAGGTAATTTTTGGGTTGGACCTTCGTGTCACTACATAAAGCAGAGAAAGAGCAAGGCAAACAATCGAGAAAGGTAATACTTTATTGATAATGTAAGAACATGCAATGACTACAACATAAAGGATCGAGAACCCTAGGTACTGTAGCCGTGTAGCCTTAAAAGAATGTGTAGATGTGTCGATTCCTGTAGATGTCAATATTAGGGTTTGTGTGCCCATGTATATAGTAGATCGTAGATAGAGAGGTGTAGATACGCCTTAGATATCTTGCAGATTCGTGGAGTATATGAGAATCTCGGATATAAGGAAGATTTTTCTATATCCTCGCTCATTGTTTTTTTGTAGATACGCCTTAGATATCTTGTAGATAGCGTTGTCCTTGGTCGCGGATAGTCGGGTTTCCCGTGTCATTGGTCTCATTTTTCTTTGGCGCTGCTCTCTGGTCGTTCGAGCAGGGTTGTCTAGCCTTGGAGCAGGGGAGGATTTATTTACTCCAACAGTTTTCCCTTTAAGTTATGGCTCTGCGCAGCTGAGTCATGGCTTAATCATGCCGCTTTCAAATAGATCTTCACGACATTTAGTTGCTTCTATACCCGGGTGATTCTTTCTTCCTTGACGTTGCTTCGTGGATAAGACGTTACGGTTTCCCATAATTATAATTACCGAGTGTAGTAATTACCATGTATATTCAACTTATCTTGGACACGATTTGATAGTGGGCCGACCCCCTGTCGTTTCAAATCCCATCTTTATTGAAGGTTGCGAGAAAAACCATAGATATTCCCTCTTGTCTTTATAAGTTCTTCTCTGATCAGAAACAAAACTTCACTGCTTCTTCAAATCTTCTCTTCTCAAAATTTCGTTGCCTCTTCAAAATTCTTGATCCCTATAGCATTCGTCTCCGATTTTGACAGACGGTAAGTAGTTACCTCTTTTCCTTCTCGATTTTCAAATCTCCATAGGGTTTTACTGTTCACTCTTTTAACTGATTTTCTTTTTCTCTGTCTTTCTCGGAAGAAGATGTCAAAACGTCAAGCTCCAAATTCCTTTACTCAATACTTGTCTTGTGTCGCGACCAAGAAGAAGCGTTCGGAGGACTTGGACTCCGACGATGAAAACAAAAGGCGGCTGGTGGAAGTTGTTCCACCGGCACCATGTAGGCCTAGGTAATGCAAACCCCTCCTCCGCTCCTTCAAAACATGGACTGTCGGTGCCCCATGGGGAATTTATTTACCTTGCTCTTCACAACCAGGCTCTGAGGAGCCTAAGGAGAAAAGAGTTCCCTGTGGACATTGTTTCCCTCAAAGGCCACAATGTCTCCTCTGCTTTCGCCAATGATCGGGCGGACATGCGGGAGGTAAAGACCGAATTTTTCATCCTTGTTCTGTCATCATTAATCAATCCTTTGGTTTACAGAGTGTTTTATCCTTGCGTTTTGATGACATAGATGTCCCTCTGCCATCATATAAAGAGCATCATCACTGCCAACACAAGCAGGGGAGGAGAACATGAGCCAAGGGCAACTAACCAAAAAGCAGCAGAATGATCTGATTGCTTCACAGAAGGCTGTCAAGTCCCTCGAGGTGGAGCTGGCCAAATATCAGGAAATAGGGGAGAGTTTGAAACTCAATGCTATCCTTCTATCCTCCAAGGTGGAGCAGCTGAGGGAGGACAAGAAGGAGTGACAGAAGCAAAATTCAACTCTTTAGCAGATAATGTCCACTCATCTCGAAGAGATATCAACGACTGTGTACGTTGGCAAAGTGGAGGTGCACTGGTCCCTTATGGGGGAATGGTACTTGAGGCAAACCTGTGCCTGGAGGCCCAGACAAGACCAGAGGAACTATTGCTTCGTGGTGGCCAACGACACTGCCCATGGAGGTTGCCACGACTAACTTTCACAGACGACGTTCCCTTGATCAATTCGAAAGTCAATAACACGCAGTTTGTCAGTTGGCACTCAGGCGCTTGGACCTAGCATTGGGAAAGGCGCCATCTTCCTGTCCATTGGCTATTGCTTTCTAGCCACGACTTTTGATCAAGGTTGGGGCCATGGTTCCACTTGGTTGTCCTGATATATGATCCAATGACTTCGAGGGCTGCTTGGCTATTTTTTTTGAGATATGATGCAGTTAACACCTCTCGAATTTCCTGATAAAGCCTTAGGTGACATCCGTAAACCCTGCCAAGGTGAAGCCTTTGACTTGGTTGACTCCTTATATCTTACCAACGTTGGGTTGTGGACTACTGAACAATTACATGCTCTCGGCCTTCGAGTTCCAGAGCCCATGTTGATCATGTGATGAAGGCCATACACTTGGACTCGTCAGTGGTAGCCATGGAGTGACAGCATACTACTTGTGATGCCACCAAGGCGACCATAGTCAATCCCAAGCAAACCAAGGCGACGATCTCAGACAGCCATAGAGGCAGAACAACCAGGCCGACAACTGGAACCTTCCAGCCACAACTAGGATATGCAGACTGCCATAGTCTAGCTGAACCTCCATGATCGATCAACTCTCTTACACATAATAAGCAATCTCTCAAGATCTTATTCATCAACATGTTCACGACATGTAACCTACGAGGTAACCCTAACCTCTAAGACTCTCAATGACGCCCACGGACCGCACCCGATGAGTTTATCAACACGGTTAAAGATCAATGATGCTCCATAGGCCTCGCGATGATGCTCACAAACCATGTCGCAAGGTATATTACCGTCTATGAGGTAATGATGCCCATTATCACTCTCGGTGATGCACCGATGAGACTTACATGATCAACAAAGGCTAGAAAGCCCTCTGATTGATATTCAATGAACTGCAACTGACTTAACCCCTCATAAAGGGTACGTAGGCAGCCCTTACCTAGGGAACAACTCATAATTAAAACCACCAACTCCACTACGGGTGGAAGTTAACATCAGACAAGTCACCATGGCCCATGTGGTCAAATCCAGTGGCGATATTGTCTCTATTGACGTCAATGACTAGGTCTACGATATCAACACTTACGATGCTACACCGATGGTCGATGAGTAATGGTCTCGAGCCATGGTCATGAGCTATAGTCATAAGCTATGGCCTCATGGTCAAGCCATAGTCCCATGGTCGAGCAGTTGGTACCATAGGACTACAAGTTCTATCCAGCCATATCCAAGGATCATCATGATCTACCCTTGGAGTTATATACATTTATCATTGTATCAATGGCTATGAGCCTATCTTCAAACTATTAATGAAATATCTCTTTAGTCTATGATTCCTTAATGGTGCCCATCATAGAGATATGCGATGGATGGAAGAGATAAGGTGGATCCATCATAAGGAGCATGCACCGTCAGCCGATAAAGCGAAACGACCCATTCTGGCCACGTATGACTCATACGCCAATTCATACACCCATCCCGAGGGTGGACATGACAAATAGCGGAGCCTACCATGGAGCTTAAATCATCAGCACAATAAGCTTCACATCAGACGATGAGGATGAGGCATGACCCCATACCATGGCGCATTGGTGACATCACTATCGATAGTCAGCTGCTTGGCGGTTCAACAACCATCCTCTATAGCCGTCAACTATGAGGCCAATTAGAAATCACCAGCCAAGCTATGGTTATGAGGATGTGAAGAAGTATCATAGGCTCCAGTCAAAAATCAACGACCTAGCCATGGTTTTGAAGCCATGAAGACTCTTATTAACTATCATTGGAGACCAACACCTAGGCCATGGGCTCTGGGCTGCAGAAAATTGGAGTAGCAAAGACCAAGGATGATCAATGGAACGCTCTCTCATGCTACAAGAGAGCGCTCGAGACAAAGGCCCATGAGTCCCAGTAGTTGTAGGAAACCTTGGTCGTAGTTCATAATGAAAACCATGGTCTAAGAGCTGCATAATACGCCATGGTCTTTAATACGACTTCCCAAGGCCACATGCCTCAATATGCAGAGCGTCATCTAGACCATGACTCCTTAGCCGAATCCTCGAAATAAGTCTGACCAGAACACGACTCCTCAGTCCACGTCTTCTCAAATTAAGTAAGATCAGACCATGGCTCTTTGGCCCATGCCTTTTTAGATAAAGTCTTATCAGACCATTGCTTCTCAGCCCATATCTCCTCAGGTCAAGTTTGATCAGACCATAATCTCAAGAAAGAAGAACAAAAGAAGAGCTGAAAACCATTTAAGCCATGCCTAGAGAGAGAGAGAGAGAGAGAGAGAGAGAGAGAGAGAGAGAGAGAGAAGCTCCATATTGTCATATTGTGAAACATTACCAAGCCATGTCGTTAAGATTCTAAATGATGAGATTGCATCACAAGTAGTATGCTTCCACTCCAAGGCCACAATCAACGAGTCCGAGTCTCAACATTAGTCAGATACAAGGAGTCCGCTAAATCAAAGACTTCACCTCTGCAGGGTAGGTGGATATCACTAAAAGTTTTAACACAAAATTCGAGAAGTGTCAACTGAATCATATCCCATAAGAGGGGATAGGTAAGCAGATGTTCTAGCTAACTTTCGTTCTGCAATGCAAACTATCGGGAGTATTTTGAACCTTGGGAAACCTCTTGGATCCAGAAGCAGTACGAAAAGCCTCAACCAAAAGTAGGAGAATTTCGAGAAGCAGAAAGCAGGAAGCCGGAAGTATGCCTCTGGGCTAAGAGCCAGAAGACTCTTCTATCAAAAAAACGAAGCCAAAAGAAAAAAGGAAATATGCCTAAATATCTAAGGATATATACGACTTTTCTAATTCTAAGGGGATAATCACCACCAAGGCACTATAAATACGAGACCTAAGGGTTCACACGAGATATACACAAAAACACTAGAGACTAGACATTAGATTAAGATAAACTCAATCTTTGTACGGGTTCTAACACCCAAAATCGAATTGTACTTGATTCCTCTTGATCAATATGCAAAGTCTTTCTCTATTTTCCATTGTTATCTTTATTATCTCTTGCTTCCGTAGTGCTATAAAATAACTATTCCCAAAATCATCCATAACATTTTAGCATTAGAAGAAGGGAACCTTACACACAAAGATGGCAGAAGATAACACTGACAACACGATCGTAACACTTGTGCAGACCGACCCATGCTATGACGAGATGAGATCTCAATTAGAGATCTTACAAAAGCGACTTGGAGAGATGGAACAGACCAGAAGAGATCAAACACCCACCAGACCTGATGCAACCATGGTAGCGGAGCTCCAGAGCCTTAAGCAACAGATGGAAGCTTGCACAAAGAAGCTCCAGGAAAATGCACAATGTCTGCAACGACTGGAACTTGGGAACGAGGTTTTGAGAGAGACAAACTCCACGCTAACGACCTTTAAGCAGATTGCCAACGGTTTAGGGTGCCTGTACCCAGGATGAAAACCCTGAAGACTACTCAAACCGAAAACCAGGGGAAGAAGAGAATCCGACCATGGGAGGAAACCCGGGAAACCAAGATCGCGCCCACAGACAGGAGGACCAGGTGGTACTGCAGGGTCGGAAAGTTACTAACCCGACCCAATAGTCTGAGGATGTTTGATGCCTGAAACAGATTTTTTTCAACAAGTTCGAGGCAATCCAATCGATGATCGAACGCCTACTTGAAGTTGAACCTCCTTTAAGAAGAAGTGCCTTAAGCTCTTACGAAGACACTCTCTTTACCAAGGAAATCGCACTCATCGACATGCATATAAAGTTTTCCTTCCCCACTCTGAAACCATACGACAGAATCTCCGACTCAGACAATCACTTTGCACAATATAGACAAAAGCTTCTAACAGTGGCAATCGAAAAAGAGTTATGAGAAGCAGCCATGTGCAAGGGGTTTGGATCTAGCCTCACCGGCGGTGCCTTACAGTGGTTTATCACCATCCCAAACGAAAGCGTGTGATCCTTCGCTACTCTGACTGACTTGTTCATAGAACAATCTGCCAGCAGCAGGGTTACCCATAAGTCCACCGGCGATCTCTATAAATCAAGCAGCACAAGGTAGAAACACTACGCATCTATGTGCAACATTTCAACCAAGAGAAGGTTGTCATATCCAATTGCAACATCATAGCTGCCATCTTAACCTTTAGACAAGGGCTGTTTAAGGACGGAGATCTATACATGGACTTGACAAAATTCCCATGCAGAACGATGGAGGACGTGGAAGACAAGGAGGTGTGGGAGGACATAATTGAAAGAGGTATAAGAGATAGGCAGAGCAAGAGGAGGATATTCACAGACGTTAGAGTGGATTAAACACAAAAAGCATGTTGGAGAATGTTGAAGAATACTAAAGTAATTAAGGGATAAAGTCAAATCGAAGCTACCAGAATAACCTATGGGTAGGAAACCATTGGGAAAAGTCTATAGAAGATGAATGTATGTGAGTAATGTACGAAAATAAAGATGGGGATAACGTGGGGGGGGGGGGG
>OVAN01002401.1:0-33709 GCA_900406275.1 Anastatica hierochuntica | reverse complement strand
CATTTATAATTTAAATTTTATTTTATAATTAATTTTCGTTTATTTTTAATAGATTTTATTATTTTTTTATTTCAGTTAATTAAAAAAATTTCCATAAATTGCTAGGAATTTGCGACCNAATTTCCATAAATTGCTAGGAATTTGCGACCGTTCCTTGCAATTTCCTAGCAATATTTTGCTAGGAAATTGCGAGGAACATACCCATTTCCTCGCAATTTGATCGCAATATTTTGCTAGGAAATTGCGAGGAATTGCGTCTGTTCCTCGCAAATTCCTAGCAATTTTTTGCGATTTTCAGTTTGATCGCAAATTCTTCGCATTATTTTCAGTCGCAATTTATTCGCAAATTTGCGAGGAAAACGCGACAAAACGTTTCTCTCAAAAATTTGCGAGGAAATTGCGACCTAAGATCATTTGCAACAAACGATCAACGATTGCCTCATTTTCGTCGCAATTTCCTAGCAAATGGAGATTTGCTAGGAAATTGCGATGAGATTCTTCCTCGCAATCGACGTTATTTCTTGTAGGGTTTGCTGGATGAACATCGAGTAGTGCTTGAGGAAGGCGGTTGAGAGTTGGTGGAAAGTGTCGATAGAATTTGCTTTGAGTCGCGAGAACCACCTTAGCGCTGCACCGTCGAGATTCTCCGCGAACAACTAGCAATATCCTGCATCGCGTTCTTCTGGATCGAGATGAGCTCGACCCATATCGATGCTGAAGCTGGTGATGTGTTGACTGGGGTCGGTAGTCCCGTCGTACTTTGGGATTCTAATTTTCCCGGGGTGTGGAATGCAGAAGCGCGTGATCCGATCGGTAAATGGGACATTTTGCGCTTCTCGGAGGACCCTGTCGATCTCGGCTGCAGAGCTTATAGCCTGGTGGACCCGAGATTTGATATCATGTAGATGTTGGCGCATGAGTTCGAGTTCGTCGTTCTACTCGGCAGAGACCCCTTTGTAGAGCCCGGAGTTGGCTCCATGGTGTCTTTCGGGCGTCGCATGGTGACGTTCCACCGGGGACAATGGTGTTCGATTCGGTTTGTCGCTGGGGGGTTTGTTGATGTTTCCCCGAAGAGGTTTCGTTGTAGACTCGAGAGAAATTTTGCCGACGTGTCTCTGGGTGTCGCGGGACGAGGCTCACTGGTGGTTCGATAGAAGCTTGGTGACGAGGTAAGAGCTTCGAAACATGCGTTGGTCGTTTGCGCGAGTGAATCGACCTTGTGAATTAAGTCGGAGAGGAGGGCTACGACATCGGCGGATGGGGGAGGTGTTGCTCCTAAGATAGGTCTTGTGGGAAATCTGTTGCTCCCTACCTTTGTAACCCTCGACTCTGGGGTTTGCTGCTATTGCTAAGCCGGAGAGGCTGGCATTGGTGCGGGTGGGAGTAGGACGGTTGGGAGAAATGCTCTGGTGTTTTCTAGGGATGTCTCGGTTGTTTTCTTGCGGCCCGCTGGTGTTGATTCGGGGTTGGTGGCTTTCGCGGCAGTCGAGGCATCGACCCGTGAAGTTGAGGGTCTCGCTAGTGACGTCGGGTCCAACCCTGTGAGTACTTTCGGAGCGCTTAGCGGGGCAGTGTTTTGTTTTTTAGACATCGTCGAAGTGCTTTCTGCGTGTAGAGAGTTCTCCTGAATGTTGCCCACATTTCGAGGTGTAGATGCGACGTGACTTAATTAGCAAATAAGGATGGTACGTGGGTCGGAGACTTTCGTAAAGTAGAACGTTATGTTTGACGATGCATAAAGTTTGAAGATCACAGTGTTTGAAATGTTTACAAGGTATTTTCTCTATCTATAATAATCTCTCTCGAACTCCTCCCTTTTTTGTTGAATGAGGTCTCTTATTTATAGGAGGAAAGGTCTTTGAAGATGTAGTTCTCAAGTCACGGGATGGGCCTCCGCATGGTCTAGATCAGCAGGATTCGTGCCGCGGCTCGGTCTGCCCGCCCGTATTGTCGGTTGTCAGACTGCCCATTCCTTTTTCGAGGCTTTTGGCGGGTCTTCGGGCTTTTATCGATGCTTGTCAGACGATGATCTCACTTGTTCGTACCTTCGGTCCGCGTATTTTTTTTTTTGATAAAAGGTTTTCATTTCATAAAATAAGGGATACATATTATAGGGGTTCAAATACAAAAGGAGGAGCTATAAGGACAAGGAAGAGATACAAAGAATCAAGGGATAAGATGCACCTACACCTGAGCTTTACCTGGGAACGCCTCATGGTGGATTAAGAATAATTACTGGCTGAGGGGGAGTGAAAGGTCTGCCAAACCAGATGTGAAGGATTTCAGAAGCTTTAACATTGTTTTTAATCCTCACAACAACTGCCTTTGATCTCATCAAAGTGTCAATTCTCTTTAGTACCTGCCATGATGTTAGTGGTTGACCTTGGTGTTGTCTAGAGTTCCTCTCTTTCCATATATCATACATTGCTGCCGACCAAACTAATAGTAGCACTTCTCTTTTTATCTTGCTCAATCCTGGGTTTAGCAGCCAATTGAATGTTTCCACCCAAGAGTAATGAGAGGATCGAATGCTTAGCTTAGTTTTGCACGCTGTCCAAACCTCCTTTGAGAAGGAGCATTCGAAGAAAAGATGATCTCTCGATTCGTTGTGGGAGGAGCATAGTAGGCATTTAGGATCCACACGCAAACCCCATGCCATAAGTCTGTCTTTTTCGGGTTTCTATTGAGTACAAACAACCATGTTGTGAAACTCAGTTTAGGGACTGCTAGTTTGCTCCAAACAATGCTTGACCAATTTGTTGTTGGGGCAGCGGGTCTGATCTTGTTCCAGACAAGCCTTGCAGGGAAGTAACTAGATTTTGAACCATTCACTAACCAGAAAACTTTGTCTGCTTCTGTCAATGAAGGATATAGCGTAACCTGTTTATCTGTTCTTGCTGAAGGGAGACACCAAACTTGGTTTCTTGATACTGTACACACCTTTGCCGAGAGAGGGACTCCCAGCATTCGCGGGCCAGCAACTCCAAGGAAATTAATGAGAGGACCAAGGTCGGTCCATGGATCGTTCCAGAATGAAATAGAGTTGCCATCTCCTGGAGAGAAGCGTAGAAACTAGACTGCAAGATGACGAAGCTTTAGGAGTCTCCGGAAGTTCCAGCTGTGATATTGTTGGGGTTTAATCTCAAGGAAGCTTCGGTGCAAGAGTTTGTGTCGATGCTTTAGCCATGCTACCCAGATTGACCCACTTCGAAAGTACAACATTCAGATAAGTTTCAGACCGCATCAGTTGTTCCAACTTCCTATGTCCTTAAGGCCTAAGCCTCCTTCATCTTTTGGTTTACATACTTGGCCCCAAGCAACTCTATGTCCTGCTGAAGAATCAGTCTCTCCCCGCCACAGAAACGAACTTTGGAGTGTGTTGATGGCACGAATGACCTTCTTTGGAATGAGAAAGGCACTTGAGTAGAAGTTTACTATACTTGAGATCACCGTCGTTATCAGCTGTAATCTTCCCGCAAAGCTCAAGAATTTTGTTGTCCAAGAATTTAGCTTCCCCTTGATACGATCAATAAGCGGTTCACAATCTTCAACAGACAGTTTCTTGGATAATAAGGGTAAGCCAAGATACTTTACCGGCAGAGCAGTAGGGGTCAAGCCGAAAGTTTGTTGAATTGAAACTTTTTCCAGCGGTGTTAGGCCCGAACAAAACAGAGAGGTTTTCTCTAAGTTCACAGCTAATCCTGAAATTGCTTCAAATTCTGCTAATACCTCAATAACCGCTTGTAATGAATCAAGTGAACCGTGTAGGAATACCAAGAGATCATCCGCGAAGCATAGGTGTGTTAGACCAAAGTCTTTGCAGTGGCGATGATAGTCGAATTTCCCGGCAGCGGCTGCTTTGTTTAACATGAGTGACAGCTTGTTCATCGCGATCACGAAGAGAAGAGGCGAAATCGGGTCTCCTTGTCTTAACCCAGCCGAGCTCTTAAAATATCCCGCAACGGTACCGTTGATACAAACCGAGAAGGCCGGGTGCGCGAAACATGCTTTGCACCATCCAATAAATTCATTCGGTCTGCATGCTTTCTCGGAGGTCTGCGACGCTCCCGTACCATATTAAATGCAGAAGTCATACGAACACGACCGAGTCTCGATGGGGCTCGTTTGTTATTGGACCGCAAGATCAAGATCGAGGCGTCGGAACTGAGATTCTTATATGGGCTTCGAGTCCAAGACCTTTCAGAGTGGGTGTGGCATATTAGGAGAGGTGCTTAACCCACCTCCAACAGAGATGATTTAATCAAAAAATTAAAAAATCCGAATCGAAACAGAACCGATGTCTAGATTTAATGTCCTCTTCAGAATATTCCTCTTTGATATTTTTTCCTTCTGATGTTTGAATCTCGAGGACGATTTTTTGAGAGTGGCTTTTAAGTAATATTTTACTCTTCTTCATCTGTGTTATCTTGTTAACACTTCGTATTCAAGTTCCCAGCTATTGCTTTTCTTGGGTTTCTCAAATTTTGTCGTTGTTTTTCGAGGTTACCCATCTCTGGAATTCACGAAATTTCTGGGCTTTATAAAGATTTTGTTCACAAATTGATTGGTGAATATTAGGGTTCGGGGAAGCTTCTGCGATTTCACACGATGAGCCATCGGCGAGATTCCGGCGAAGATGTAGTTCACGTTATACCTACAAACAATCCTCCGCCGGATATTTGGTTTCCGAATCTCGGCGATAGCGCCGTCTGGGCGACGGAAGATGACTACAATCGCGCGTGGGCGGTGAATCCCGACAATACCTCCGGCGACAATGGTCCGCCTAACAAGAAAACGCGAGGCTCTCCGTCGTCTTCATCCGCCACTAATTCTGCCTCTGCCGCGAGTAATCGTACCAAAGCGATAGGGAAAATGTTCTTCAAGACGAAGCTCTGCTGCAAGTTTCGTGCCGGGACTTGCCCGTACGTCACGAATTGTAACTTCGCTCACACCGTGGAGGAGCTTCGCCGTCCACCGCCGAATTGGCAGGAAATTGTGGCGGCTCACGAGGAGAGATCCGGTACGGGAACTCCCACTGTTGGGGCTGAGCCACGGGAGGAATTTCAGATCCCGTCTTTGCTGTCTTCGTCGGCTGAGAGTGGGAGATCTTTTAAAGGAAGACATTGCAAGAAGTTTTACACTGAAGAAGGATGTCCTTACGGAGAAAGTTGTACGTTTCTGCACGATGAGGCTTCAAGGAATAGAGAAAGCCTTGCAATTAGTTTAGGCCCTGGTGGCTACGGTGGTTGTGGAAGTAGCGGCGGTTCTGGTGGTGGTGGTGGTGGTAGCAACGTAGTAGTGCTTGGTGGAAATGGAAGTGGAAGTGGAATTCATATTGTGAAACCTTCAAATTGGAAGACAAGGATTTGCAATAAATGGGAGATAACTGGGTATTGTCCGTTTGGTGCTAAATGTCATTTTGCTCATGGAGCTGCAGGTAAAGATACCGGCTTTTCTTTGATTTCGTTTTTTTATAATCATTATTAACTTGATAATGGAATGGTTAAGCTTGAGCATAGGTTTCAAGGTTTCTTGTGCTTTTGCCCTGCCTTCTATTAGTGATTAGTTTATGTTAGAATATTATTAGAGATTATTGGGCGCTGAAGCTCTAAGCGGGAGAGCTATGGCTTAGGCCATTTTCATAATCGGCCAGCTTCTGTGTTTTATCACAATGCTTTATTTGGGTTTTTCATGGTCTGTGGTTACCTTGCCATTTAGTTGGTTAGCTTTTTGTTTGCTAAGATAACAGTTGTAGAAGTTCTAGTCAATGGTGTTTCATGAATGGAAGTTAAAAGCTGCTAACGAATGGATAGAAACTGCAATAGATCTATAAAGATAGCACGGATTATACGTGCAGGATTTGTGTGTGACTTGCATCAGTTGAGCTCATTGCGAGACTTTTGAAGAGAATTATTTGTTCATATAGGTGTGAGGTTGTATTCACTTGTTCTGAAACTGTCATTAAACAGAGGAGTTGTTGATGCAGGTTGATTTCTAGGCTCAGGGGTGAGTTATAAGTTGCTGAAGTCTTTAAACTTTGATAGCAATTCCGTCTTGCTTTTATAAAAATGGGAACCTTTATGCCGGATCTTTGATAATTTCTTAGGGGAAATAAAGTCTTAGCTTTAATGTTTGATTCTTTATGTATCACAGAGTTGCATAAATTTGGCGGAGGACTCGCTGAAGGAGAAGGCAGAGACGGAGTATCTCTCAATCCGGACATGAAGCAAACAGGACCGAACCCAAAAGGACATTCAGACACAACATCACTTGTATCTCCGGGAGTTCCTCATCAGCCAGACTCTGGTTACCATAGTGGAGTCGCGTTGCAACGAGTGTCTAGTGCAGTTACACAGAAGCCTGGGATCAGAACTCATCAGAAATGGAAAGGACCGGCAAAAATCAGTCGGATATATGGTGATTGGATTGACGATGTTGAATAAAGTTATAGCCTTTCTTCTTTCCGACAGTTTGGACCGGCAAAAATCAGTCAGATGTATGTTGAATATTACATACAACGTCTCCCTTTTTGCTTTTTTTACAGGTCGGGTTTGAGTTTTTCCCAGTTAAAACTCTGGTGATGATGTAAAGCTTGTATCTATGTAATTCTTGTATCTTTTTTGTTGTATATTATGACTTTTAAGAAGTTGAAAAATATCATCTTTGTTTGTATCTCTTCCTAAGTTCTCTTAATTGGAAATTTCGATCTCTAATTTTTCATCTCACATATATCGATTGTGGAATCAAGCATTCAGAACTTATGAATCACGATCACAAATGCTATCAGAACGTCTCTTATGCATGAGTAATATTGCTATACTTTATTTTTTAACGCTGAGTTTTTTAGAAACGGAGGATCGAAGCCTTCAGTTACAAGAGACCTTATAAACACAAAGAAAAAAATGAAAGAGTTGCAAAATCAAAACACAAATGAAAGGATGATAAAAGGCCAGAGCACAGGAGAAACTTTGCACGCCATGGCTTTAATGTCTCAAGAAGAACCAGAGCTTGCTTCCAACCAGCGGGGCCCGCCATGGCAGGCCAACAGTAACAACACTGCTCCGATCTTGCTGAAATTTCCGTGGAATTTTCTTAATTCAGTGGTCTTGATATTCAACAATTGGTATGGTGTAGATCTGAGTTTTAGTGGAAATGTTCCCTACAATATTTTAGATTAGATTTTCTTTAGTGTTTGGGAAATTTGACGATGAGGTCTTCTAGTACCGAGCTGAAATTTTTGCAGAGGTGTTCCTAACTCATTCATCTAAGTTTTGTACGGTGGTGATCTGATCTAGTAACCGGAATCTTAATTGATTTAGAGTTGTGTGAGCCTGCAAATTTCTGGGCTGAAGCAATATTCTGGTGGACTTCTACAAGGGGTTCTACCGAGGATTTGTCGCTGGTCTGCACTGTGTATTTTGTTGGCTATATGCGGTGTGTCCTTATTTTTGTTTACCACCGGTCTGCGGAGAGTTGTATGCTGACTGTCTGTGTGGTTATTGGTTCTCTATGGTGTGTTTGTTGTGCATCTGCAGACTCTGTTACATCATTTGTTGTTCGTGATGTATTAAAGATTGGTCTGTGGAGCCTCATTCTCTGGAGGACGTGGTTGTACTCATATTCATTTACATAGTGATTTTTGAGTGGACTACGGTTCCGTGGTTTTTACTCCTCACATCGAGGGGGTTTTCCGCGTAAAATAATTTCTCTTTTTATTTACTCTTCTTGCTATTACCTTGCTACCATCGTCTATTTATATTTTCCTCACAGTTTCACACAAGTGGGAAACTCTTTGTTCCAATGCGCCGCCAATCGCGCGTCGTTTCCCCAATAGTGATGTGCCTTTGCTGGGAGATCAATGTTGATCTTTGAGAGTTTTAAGTAGTAGAGAGTGAAGTTTTGCTGAGCTAGAATCTCAAGTTTATCTTGTATCTAGCATACCGGTATCTCTTTTCAATAAAGTTCTCATTTTTTCTTTCGGGTTTCTCAATCATCCTAAGCTGGTTCCTTTGATCGAAAGGACTCACCTTTCATACGAAAGTTACATCTTTATCTAAAAGCTTTCATCTTTAGTGTTAAAGGTTGCATCCACTATAAGAAAACTGTGCGATTGCGAGGAAGAATTACCTCGCAACTGCGAGGAAATTCTTCCGGTCGTTATGCGTTGGTCGCAAACCGGGTTTCTTCGCAGTTTCCTCGCAAATTTGTGAGGAGATAGCAGTGTCGCTTATTCCTCGAAAATTTGCGAGGAAACAGCGAGGAAGACTATTGCGACGGATTTGCGACTTATATTGCAGATGCAAAATTTGCTAGGAATTTACGAGGATTCCTCGCAAATTTCTCGCAAAATATTTACTAGGAAATTGCGATAGATCCTCGCAAATAACTTGCGAATGATTCGCGAAGGATATTTTCTCGCAAATAACTTGGGATTTGCGAGGATCCCTCGCAATTCCCTAGCAAATAATTTGCGATGGATTGACGAGGTTCCGTCGCAATTTGCTAGGAAATTGCGAGGGATACTCGCAAATTCCTCGCAAATTATTTGATTTTTATATTTTAAAATTTAAAATTATAATTAATTAAATAATAATAAAAAATGAATTTAAAATAAAATTAATTTGAAATTTAATTTAAATTAAAGTTGAAATTTAAAATATTTTTTAAATATTTTACAAAAGAAAAATAAAACAAAATCTAAAATCTGATCTTGCTGATGCTGCTATTCCCGTTGGCGCTGCTCCTCCAGCTCCCGCTATTGTTACTGCGCGTAAAAGTGTGCGAAAGCGGGGTTCGATTGCGCCATAAAATCGAACAAAGCGGTATGAGAGTTAACCTTTTGTTTGAAAAAGGTCAACTTGGTCTGAGTCTCAACTAGCAGCTACTCAACCTTCTGGAGCTTTGCTTCAAGAACGCTCGGGTTGAGGCTGGGATGCTGAACACCGGAAGCTGCTGAAGAAGCCTCTGACTGCAGTGAACCAACGCCAAAAAATCGGTCCTTAGACCGGGGAGCGACCTACAATATAAAATAATAAACATTATTCAATATAAAATAAATAATTCATAAGAATTTTTATTAAAAATATATGACTACTAACCTCTGCGAAAATCTGGTTCTTCTCAAACTGCGTAATTCCTTCGAATTGGACCGAGCTATCCATGTTTTCCATCGAGAGCTCTATCTCAGCTGCATCAATCTGCTCGTTGACTTCGTGGAAGAGTTTCTCGGACTTCTCATCCACAAAGTCCCGTCCGACCTCTTTTTCGTCTGTTCTAGCACTGCTAGAAGATCGACGGTGTAGACTGTGTTGACTCAACCTTAAAAATTTAAAAACTTTTAAATTAATTTTTTTTAAAAATATTAATTAAAAATTTTAAAATATTAATTAAAAATATTTAGAATTTAAAAAAAAACTTACAAATTTTCGGCCTTTCGCCCTGAACGAGTGTTGGCCGGCCCGGTGTGTCAGATTGGTCTTCCAAACCGAAGTACATTGTTCGCTCTTCTTCTTGTGGATTCCCGCCTCCCAGTGAGTGATGAGCGCAGTCCAAACATCCGGGTCCATCCACTGCGGGTTCGAATCCGAGTCTTCCTTCCATTTAACCTTCCATCGCCCAACTTGGTCCGACAACCGCACTTTGAGTTTTTTTCTCAAATTTTTCACAGACCAAACCGTTGATTGAATAGTCTCAGTTGTATGGTTGCTGAAAAAGAATAGTTAAATAATAATAATGTTAATTTAAATATAAAAATCAATTAAAAAGTAAATACTTACGACGAACGCCTCGAACCAACGGTCGATAGCGGCCGTAGGCGTCTTCGTCCAGATGGTGTAGGCCGTCGTATAGTTCCACTGGAAGAACTTCCGAATGGAAGCAACAATAGAACCATTGTCGTCGAACTGAAACAAAGAAAAATGAATTGATTAGTCCAAAACTATACAATTTATATGAATTAAAAAATAAATAATTTAGAGTTACCATAGAGTCCTCCGCATGTCGCTCGGGGTGTAACATCGGCAAAGCCGCTCGAGAAGGACTATACAGTAAATCGTCGAGGGTCATCCCGACCAAAACTGGTGGTGGTGGTGCCGCACCGCCCGCCGCCGGTGTCTGGTGAGGCGGTGGATACTAAGGTAGCGGGCCATGTGGTGGAAATACCGTCAATGGCATTGAGTTCGGAACTCGTCCCGAACTAGTACCGGGCGGTATAGGTCTAGAAGACGTCTGCAAAAAGTCGTCGTACGAGTTATGCTCCATAATATATATCTTAATTTTTTAGTTAAAAAGTAATTTTAATAACTTTTATTAAAAATTATTCAATAATAACGCAACAATACTATTTATATCAATTTTAAAATTTTAAATCATAATTAATATCTTTTAAAATATGTAAAATTAATTATTTGAAAAACACAGTTTTGTTTACAATTTTTCAGGCGGCAAATCTATTTACATCCTATCAAAACCATTTAAAATTACTTATTACAAATTCTAACTATCCTAATAATTTAAAATTACTAACTTAATGAAAAATTTTAAAATACTAACCTTTTTTGAGGTTTTGGATGAAAGAATCAGAAAGAGAAAGTGATTTTAGAGAGAGAGAGAGAGAGTTGGTGCAAATGAAAAGTGAGGGGGGGGGTCTGATATATAGGAATTTGTTGCCCTCGCAGTTTCCCGTAAACAGGCGGTCCAATAATATTTTTAAAAAATTTGTGATGAAACTGTGAGGAATCATCGCAAATTCCTCTCAATTTTTAGGTTTCCCGCGAAAAATTTCATTTAGACCGCCTAATTTTGCGAGAAAATTGCGAGGATTTCTCGCGAATTCATCGCAATGTTTTAAAAATTTTATTCGATCGCCTATATTTGCGAGGAAATTGAGAGGATTCCTCGCAAAAATGAAATATAAAAAAATACATGGTTTAGTGTTTAGGAATTTATAGTAATTTGAAGTAAGATAACATTAATTACAATTAGGTTATTCAATTCTAATGTTAAATATAATAAATCGATAAAATTAGAACTTACTCCAACAAATTTCGTATGTTGGTGTGATTTGCACCAGAACAATGTTATATCGTCGAGTTTCCATTTATTCATTTAAACAACGCATAGGATCTAATTTTAATCATTTCTTGTTGAAAAGTGAAATAAAATGTAAACATATTCCATGAATGGGAATATTGTTTAGGTTTTAGGGATTATGGTTTATCGGTTTAGGGCATACAATTGCGAGGAATCCTCGCAAATTCCTCGCAAATATTTTTTTTAAAATTAAATAAATATAAAAAGTTTGAGGGTTTAGGGATTCGGAATATACAATATATGACAGAAGCTAATGTGAATTACAATTAAATTAATCAAATATAACTTTTCATATAATAGATTGATAAGTTTAGAGCTCATATGAATAAATGTCGTACGTTTGTTTGAAGTGTACAAAGCTATAATAGATATCAACTTTATATATCGAATTTCCATAATTTTCATTTAAAAAAGAGAGTAAATACAAGTTTTAATCCTTTAGTGATCAAAGGGTAAAGAAAAATATGACCATATTGCACGAATGAGATTAATGTTTAAATTTTAGGGTTTAAGACATACAATTGCGAGGATTTTGCGAGGAGTCCTCGCAAAATCCTCATAATTTTTTTTTAAAGTAATAAATATTTATTTATAAAACAAGGAATTTAGGTTTTCGGTATATTTATCCCTTTTGTAGAAAATTAAATTTTTGCGAGGGATATGCGAGGAATCCGCGAGGAATCCTCGCAATTTCCTCGCAAAATTTGCGAGAGATCTGCGAGGACTCCTCGCAGATTCCTCAAAAAATAAAATTATAAGTATATCATTCTACTTACTTACATGTTCGAAACCAAATGGAAATGATCATTTTACGATTTTTTTTTTCTTTTGGGCAGTAATCATTCGGAAAGCAATTTTATTTTTGAACACACGTCCAATTGTCATTAATTATAAAAAATAATTATATAACATTAATCATTAGAGTCATCTTGATCAGATACATATATGGAACTGTTTTCATCGTCAGATTCATCTTCTTCGTCATCAATATCCTCCTCTGATTCGAGTATAGTGTCTTCGTTGTCGCTTAACTGTACATCCTTCAGATATCGCGATGATGGGTCAACATGTTTGACATCCTCGGTAGACTCGATCAGATTAGTCGCCTCTTCCCTTGGTCTATCTTCATGTAACACAATGTCGTCTTCTGCTCCAATTATACGACCATTTGGACTCACATGGATCACAGAAAGCCATTGCACATGTCTTTCTCTTATTCGTGGATATAGGACAAAGGTCACTTGCTCTGCTTGCGACGCGAGAACAAATGGTTCAAATTTGTTATATCTTCTGTTTGCGATGACGTATTTAACCCCCAAAATGTTCACTCGAACTCCTTGGCTATTTGTTGGGTCATACCAGTCGCACTTGAATAATATGCATCACAAATTTACAAGTCCCGAGTAACTGACTTCTAAAATCTGATTAATCACTCCATAGAAGTCTGTTTCCCCATGTACACATATCCCGTAATTTGCAGTTTCCCTCTCGGAACTGTGTTGATATGTATGAAATGTATACCCGCGGGTGAAGTACATCGATGCAGTGACTATTTCTGAAATAGGACCTTGAACGTGTTCGTGGAACCAAATGGGGAAAGGAACATCTCCATATCCATTGTTGACCTGAATGAATTGACATGTTTGTCGAGTTAACGCATCATTTCCATAGAAATTATAAGTACAATACAATATTTATTTAGTAATATATATAAAATCGTTGTTAATACTTACTTAGAATTGTATTCACTTAGCGAAATCTCTGTCTTTGTACTTGTCGAACTCTTTTTCCGAAAAATTGGGATAAGATGCCTGAAGTTGTGTATCAAATAAGCTGCAATAAGTAATTTGTTATTTAGTAACTTATCCAATATTATACAAGAGTTTTAATTAGTTAATTAACAATACTATGTGTACCTCTCTAATGGTTGCACGAAATCAGATTTTCATAAAATATATGTGTGTGCACTGTGATAATATGCAAAATCTTCTCATCAAACCTCCTTCACCTTCCCCGAAAGTCGCCCAATTTGTGAGAAGATGTCAGGCACATCCGGAACATTGTACGTAGGTGCTACACCGCTATCATCATATCGTCGAGGTATGTTTTTCTTGGTTCGAACTATATGGCTGAAGTAATACTAAGTAAAGTGAGAAGTTTCCTCAGTTAAGCTTCCGGTGACGATCGAGCCCTCCATTCTCGCAAGGTTTTTGGCTTTTCCTTTCAGGTCTTTCATAAATCGCTCAAAGGGGTACATCCATTTAAAATGCACTACGCCGGCTAGTGATGCTTCGTGTGGAAGGTGAATCATAAGATGCTCCGTAACATTGAAGAATGAAATATTTTTTTCCATGTTGTAAAGCAATACCGGAATATTACTTTCCATCGTCGCAATCCCATCCATAAGTGCTGCAAATCATGGATCAGAGGTTGAAGGAAAACGTCTTAAGATTTCTTCGGGTGCTTAAGACCAGACACTCATGAACAAAAATTCCCTCTGCATGCACATTTCCGGTGGGAGATTGTATGGCGTTAATATGATAGGCCATAATGAGTAGTTTCTACTGGACATACCGAATGGACTGAACCCATTTGTACACAAACCAAGACACATTTCTACACTTGTTAGTGAAATCAGGGTATATCGTCTGAAAGTGTTTCCATGCTTTTGCATCTGACGGATGTGTAATCTCTCCATCTCCAATTGTATGTTGTGCATGCAATCTTATGGCAGCCACTGTTTTTTCCTAAAAGATATAGACGCTTCAGCCTGTCGGTGATTGGCAAGTACCACATTCATTGAAATGGTACACGTGTACGTCCACTTGTAAGTTGATATCTCGCTTTTCCATAAAAGTGACACTCCTGCAACTTTTCATCATCTTTCCAAAATATCATGCAGTTGTCGACGCATACATCAATCATTTCATATGGTAATCCAAGACTAGAAACCAAATTTTGAATTGCATAATAAGACTCAACCGAGTTATTATCAGCATGCAAATACTCTTTAATTAAATTAGCCCATGCATCCATGCAATACTCAGGTAAGTTGTAATTACTTTTAATTATCATCATCCTATATGCCAATGATAATGTAGACTGTCCTTCTCTACATCCATTGTAGATAGGTTGATTTGCAACGTTTTACATATCATAAAACTTTTTAGCAACTGCGTTCGGTTCCTCATAATATGGAACATCAACAAATGTAGCATTTTCAAATGCAAATGATGTTTCCTGAAACGCATTTGTAACCATATCATGAAACCTATTTTCTGTTTGATGTTGATGACTAGTTCCTCTATTTAGATTCCCATGACTCGAACTACTACCTGCATCAACATTACAACTTTCTCCATGTGAAACCCATAGATAGTAATTTGTTGTAAAACCTCTATTAATTAAATGTCTCTTCATGTTATCTATTAAGATATACTTCTCGTTCTGACATTGACGACAAGGACATAAGATTTCACCGTTCTCTTGCGCAAGGGGGTTGTTAGCCGCCTAATAGATGAATCCGCGCAAACCATCACGGTACTCTTTTGTTACTTCACCGGTGTCCGGATCTCTATGCAGAGACATCTATCCAAGTAAAGCGAAAATTTCATGCTCCGAACCCGACATTTTTTTATGTGATGTTTTGTTTTTTTGTTTTGTGAATTGGTGAATGAGATGGGAGAGTGTGGAGTTGCATATATAAAAGTTTTTTTGCTACGGGTATGCTAGGAAATTGCGAGTGCCTAATTATGCTAGGAATCTGCGAGGATTCTTCTAGTAATTTGCAAGGAAATTTATCCTGAAAAAATTTGTTACTCTTGTGGAAAACGTTTATACCTAAAAATTAGATTCTTCGCAATTCCCTCGCAAATTTGCGACCACTTCGTGAGGAACAAATGTTCTCTTATTGTTTCCTCGCAATTCTGTCGCAAATTTGCAAGAGACAAAGTTTTCTTGCAAATTTGTGATTGACTTGCGTGGAAAAGTATTTTCCAAGTAGTTTCCTCGCAAATTCGTCGGAAATTTGCGAAGAAGTTTTTTCCACGCAAGCGGCATGTTTTCTTGTAGTGATTTTAAGTAAAACAATATTGGCTTTATTGAGAAAAGGTTGTTGTTTTGAGTTAAAATTTACATCTTTGGATAAGAACCGAGTTAGGAACTTATCAACCTGGTGCGCTTTTGAGTCTTGAACACAAATGATGGCAGCAAACATGGAATCGCCGATGTCAAGTTCAGCGATGCAGGGGCTAGTGTCAGAAATGCTAACAGAAATCGAGGAAATAAGAAATAGATGTAAGGATGTGTTTCACATAAAGACATCGATGGAGAAACATATATGTTAGCCGTGGAAAAATGTTTGAATTAGGTGACTTAGACACTGCAACATTTTGAAACCTGTTTCTATGCAGATAAAGCACAAGGAAAAGAAATTGTAGGGTCCTCTGAGGTCACACCAGTCGCGACACCAACAACGAGACCTATGCAAAGTGAGCCAAAAGGAGGACCGAGGTCCTAACCATCTCACACCACCCCAAAAGCGGCACTAACGATAATACCGCCACAACACACAGTCGAATCAAGAAATGCACGTGGCACTCCCAATGTATTACGAACAATGGACAACATGTTGAGGAAAATCTAAATGTCTATTTTCGATAGATCTCGACCTTAAGGGTGGAGTACAAGGACAAAAAATTCTTTAGAATGGGTCAATTTCTAATACATGAAAGGCTTTAAATGGTGCCCCTAAGTCTCAAAGGACCAACCTGAAATTGGTTCAATAGGGAAGAGGAGACCACACCTTTTAATGATTGGGGACAATTCACACAATGACTACTGAATAGGTTCACTGAAACCACAGAGGAGGAACTGGAGAAACGAGTATTTGAGATCAAGCAGAAAGGGTCCATCGAATTTGGAGAACTACAAGGGGTGGTCATAGGGTTGTTAGAGGCAAATTTAGTGGACATATTCCTCAATGGTGTAAAACCAGAGTTCCAAGAAGTTGCCAAAATGAAAAAACCTCAAAGATTACACAAAAAATAAGATTGTGATTAAGATCGCATCCAACATATTTTGTAAAGTGGTGGGTGAATATGCTGCAAAAACTCAAAATGCCAATCGATATCGGTAGTATATGGCTACACAGAAAATTCCATATAACGCACCACAAAGAGAAGCAACTGACGAAGAGAAAACACAATAATTTGTAAACAGAATTGGTCCATAACCATAGTTAAACTTAATATCAACAAAGTTATACGAGAAAATAAGACGAGGAATTTTAGTTAAATGTGATGTACCTTCAACAAGAGGCTGTGAATGTCCCAATAAGAAATTGTAGGTATTAACAGTGATGCAAGGCTTTGACATGGAAGTCTTGGACGAGAGGTTAGAAGAACAAGAGGCGGAAGAAGTTGCATCTCAAGATGTACAATTGATGTCTTTATCTCAATGTTTTCTTGGGATTAAGACTAAAATGCGAAGAAGTATGGGAAGACTAAGGTGTTAGGGTTGCTTGACAACAGAGCAATTCACAATTTCAGTGCACCCAAGCTAGTGGAGAAGGTACGTCTGCAACTACATATTGATAAAGCTTTACAAGTAGGTTTGGGTGTAAGTGTAAAGGTGATAGTTTTGGGACTGTGTAAGAATGTGGGATTTGGTATTCAAGGTCTACAATTTACTGCCAATTTCATATCTCTGGAACTTGGAGGAGTTAATGTGATATTGAAGATTCAATGGCTAGGAAAGTGCTTAATTGAATGGGATAGCCATGAACTAGCTTTCACCTATGAAGGAAAAGTAGTTACTCTCAAGGGAGATCCTCAATTACATTTTGTGGGATATTCGATGAAAGTACTAATAGAAACACAATGCTATCAAGAGTTACATACTACCCTAAAGAAGATAAATAAAAGAGAGAATCGAAACTGATACAACAAGAGATAATGCATAGCATGCAACAATTTAGTAAGGTGTTCACCACTCCATCTGCTTATCTCCTACTAGGAGCAGGAAACACTCAACTAATCTGATTCATGAAAGATCAACAATTTCAATACGTCGCTATTGATACAATCAGGCAAGTAAGGAGATAATGGAATAGAAAGTAAAATAAATGATGAACTTGTGATTTACCAGATCAAGTCAGAGCCCATTCTCTAGTCGGTATTAGTAGTGAAGATAAAATGGCTCTTGACGCTTTTGTTTTGATTATCGAGCACTCAACAAAGTTACCATACCGTACAAGTACCAATTTTGATGATAAATCAACTCCTCGATCAAATTAATTCTCGTGTATCTCTTCAAAGTTGGACCTCAGATCAGGCTATCATCAAATACGAATGAAGGAAGAGGATATTTCTAAAACAACCTTCCGGGCACATGAGGGCCACTATGAGTTTCTCATCATGCCATTTGGTCTAATAAATGCCCCGATCACTTTTCGGACACTAATGAATGAAATCTTCAGGTCATTTCCCAGAAAGTTTGTCTTGTATTCTTTGATGACATGTTGGTTTATAGTGCATCTCTACAATAACATCTTACACATCTACAATAGGTCTTGTTGGTATTTTAAGATCACCAATTGTATTGATACAGAACGAAGTGTTCTATTGGGTAGTCATAAGTGGAATATCTTGGCCCCATGATATCTTATATTGGAGTTGCAACATATGAGCATAAAACAAACGTGATACATAATTGGCCAATTCCAAACAGTGTCAAATAGTTGTGTGGGTTCCTTGGTGTCACAAGATATTATAGAAGTTTTTTAAAGGTGATCGCATATTAGCGAGACCCTTAACCGAGATGCTTAAGAAAGATGCATTCTTATGGACTCTTAAAGTAAATAAGCATTTGATAAATTAATGATAGCCATGACATCGACATAAGAATTGGGATTACCTGATTTTTCACAACAATTTATAGTAGAGACAAATGCATCAACAGTAGGTGTTGGTGTTGTTTTAATGCATAATAAACCGCCAATTGTGTATTTCAACAAAGTTCTGACACTGTTAGGGAAAAAATCCTTTGCTGATCCCTGCTCAAAAAGTCCTCGGTTGCACCGCCGAGAACCAACTTTAGCAAAGGGCATGCTTGCACGCGAAAAAACGTTGCTACATCGACCAAAGGCCAATGTAAACCGGAAAAGGAAAAATACCTTACTGGACACGAACGAATCTACAAAAGGCAATTGATGCGAATATAAGGAAATATTCTTTATATCCACGAGTTTCTACGAATATCTACATAATATATAACAAATCTTAACGAAAATCTACTATAAATAAAGGAACCAAAACCCTAAAATCGACATCTACAATCAAAAATGCTGAAACACTCGACAAAAGCAAGGAGAGTACATTAGAAATTGGGTTTTTAACTCTTATTCTATTTTAATACACACTTTTTACAAAGTATCAATAAAGAACTACTTCAACGTTTGCTTTCCTAGTGGCACAATCGAGCACTGCCCAAAATTTACCCTAATAGTTAGGCCTAGAGGGAGGGGGAAACCTCGAGACTATGTGACAATGAGTGGGTCAAAGTACGTCCACAAACCAACATGAACGATGAAACGACCACAAACGATGTAGCCATGATGCAACAAGAAACCAATCCTCTGGGAAACATGGACGAACCAGACGGGTCAAGAAGCGACGGAAGAAACAAAGGCGATGAAAATCGGGATGCAGGAATACTCTTTGCAGCTGTCCAAGCATGTCTAAAAAAATATGCAGTTGGAAAGAGACAACGTAGCCCCCGAAGAGGAAAACTCAACCCTCACCGTAACCAGGGGAACGACCGGAGGAAAGAACCCTAGGTTCCAAGCGATTTCAGAAGATTTCTCAAACAATTTTCATTTTTAAATACGAAAGAGTTTCTGCAAACATTTTTAAACACTCCCACATAAGATTTCTTCTATTAAATAGAACGATATAAATAACATCCGATAACGGTTTCTGAAAATTCCTTTAGGAAGTTTTTGTGAAACGTGTTTCTAAAAGATCTCAATAATCTAAAAAGCAATCTGGGAGCATATTATGCCCATATTTGAGGAAGCTTAACGCGGTTTTGGAAATCCTACATAGCGATTTCGCAGAACGCTTTATTATATGATTCTTGCTAATGCTTTAACTGCTCGATTATAATATTATTGAATCATACCAACTCTCGTTTTATGGACTCAAGGCCCATCATGGAGCAAGTCTTTGAGCTACAAACGATAGTCCAAGAGATAGTCGATGAAGGAACGAAGATATGTGAGACATATACGGTAAATTGCTTCATTGAGAAGCTACCTTCAAGTTGGGTTGATTTCAAAAACTATCTCGACCATAAGTAAAAGGCTTTAACTATGTCAAACTTGATATCCAAGCTGCAAAATGAGTTAATTATACATCGTAAGATATACTAGGATTTGACTCGTGATGCAAATATGGTTGAGTACAAGAGAAAGGGTAAAGGAAAAGTTGTGCCAAACAACTGATGATTAAAAGGCTGCCGCCGCTTAAAGCTCCACGAGATTTAGGAAACAAGCTCCCCCGAAGAAATTTGCAGGGAAGTGTAACAATTGTGGCAAGATGGGTCACATAATTTTTGAGTGTCATAGTAAGGCGAAGGAGAATTAAGAAAATTTGATTGAGACTGGATTATGTGCAGTGGTCATAAAAGCAAACATGATTGAGGGAAACTCATTAGAGTGGCCTACGACAATGGTGCAACCACTCACATCTGCATATATAAGAAGATGTTTTATTCCTATCGTTAGCACAAGTACGCAGAGCAGTTGGCGATGGGGAACACTGCTCATTCCAAGATCGAAGGCCATGCAAACTTGGTGCTGAAGATGACCTCATGATGTGAGGTCACTCTCATCAACATGAAGTACGTGAAATACATGAGAAAGAACACATATTTGGTATCAACTTTGAATCTAAAAGTTGACCGTCATGAAGCGTGGTGTATTCTTAGGAAATGGTTACATCAAGTGAGGGTTGGTTAATATGTGTTTTGAGATAGTCCTTCGCAAAAAAAGTTGCTAATATTGTTTCCTCGTCAAAAGTTCTAACCAAAGACATTTCAATGAATAAGAATCCAATTATTTATGTTGTCGAGTTCTAATATTTGGTACGAATTATAAATCCTTAAAATGATTGATGAATTTAAACATAATTCTAAAATGCAAGATAAGTAAAGACAAATATGAGTATCCGTTCAAGATAAACTCACAAAAACACCATAACTTCGTATTATAAAAACAACCGAACCTCTTGGCTTAATACACACATATTTGTGGAATTTGAAATTTGTACAAGATAAGGAGCGATAATTTTTTTGTGTGAATTTCATAGATGACTGTACAAAATATTACTACGTATACTTGCTACGTCGTAAAGATGAATTCTTGAAAAGATTCAAAGAATATAAGCCGAAAGTTGAAAATTAACTAGACAAAACCATCAAAATAGCAAGAAGTGATAGACAAGGTAAATACGATGGATCGTTTAATTATTTTGTCAAGAAAAAACATTATCTATCAAATGACAGCTCCACGTACACCTAAATCTAATGGAGTTGCGGAACAAATAATTGTACTCTAACAGAAATAATGAATGAAATATTACNGGGGGGGGGGGAGCACTTCTCAACAAAACTTATATCATCAATAAAATATTACACAAAGTAACATGCAAAATGCCATATGAACCTAGGAAAGGTACAATACCTTCGTACAAATACATGAAAGTGTGGAGGTGCCTACCAAAAGTGGCAGTGCTACCTGCTAAAAAGGCATAACCAGACTTAAGATAGTTGAGTGTAATTTTATTGGATATGTACACAACAATAGTGCTTATAGATTTATGGTTCTCAAATCAGATATACATGGATATTAATACAATTATTGAATAAAAAAGGCATCTTTTCTCGAAAATATATTTCTGTGTAAGAATAAAGTAAATCAGAAGCGGACACGAGAAGAGAGAGATGCAGGCCTCTCCTCAAAATAAGCCAAGTAATTTTGGAGCTATAACAAGTGATGTAGAAAATGTCAAAAGTGAACCTAGAAAAAGCAAAAGAGCTCGTAAAAAAAAAATCTTTTAACGATGATTTCTTGATGATTGTTAGTCGCAAGTGCCTCTAATCTCACCTTGGTGAGTTCCTCCTCAGCAGCTCGTATCTTGACATCCTTCTCGATTCTCTTTAGGACCTTTAACCCTTAGTCGTACTTGGAAACTTGGAAGGTAGAACAATTAGCCAACTGAAGAAATAAAAGACAACTCATATACGTAGAAGGAGCAAGGAGAAAGAAAGGAAATCAAACTAAAATGATAAAAAAATCACGAAACTTGGTTGATTGTTCAAGACACGCCATAGCCTCCTCCAGATCATTGAAGATGGGGAATTCGATGCGAGGCAAAGCCACTAGCCGATGCAGTAAAGGAATTCTTGTCGTTCATGAACCGAACGTCAACATTGTAATGAGAAACAAACCCATTTTTTATTAATGTCTTATAGCCAACCCTGGCCCTCTTTGACGAGCCATAATCACTGCCGACCTGTGACTTCTGCACAAATCTCTTCTTTGATATTTTCACTTTCTAATGCTAGGTGTTAGAAAACATGAACAATATGAAGATATGCCACCTTGCGAATGGCTTAAAATTGAAAATACGATGTTACTTCCACATTAGAATCATTAAGGCAAACTCTCATCGATGAATCACTCGAGATAACCTCAGACGAAGAAGTACTCGAGCATAGCTGCTACATAGACCTCTAGTCATCGAGAATGAGCCCAATTCAACTCCAATAGCCAACATAATCGTCAAGAAATATAGAAAAATAAAATCTTGGGGACAGAGTTGCAAAGCTCGAACTGATTTTATGAGAAAATTGGAAATATTGAAAGCGAAGATAAAAGAATGAGGAGGATCTTCGTCGGAAAATGAATAAATAGCAAAGAACAAGTAATCAAAGCAAGAGAGAGAATGGAGATAGATACGTTTGTTACGCCAAAGAAGTGAGGAATAATGAAGGGAGTGATGATATTTATAAATGGTAGAGACGGAAACTAAAGAGGTGCGTAATAGTTATACGTAGAAGACTATTTTGTTTACACGCAATCTACATTTAGTCTCATCCATAAGCAGGCCAGCCTCGAACTACTTAAGAAAAATTACATCGAATTTGTGTATCACGTGTCTCATTGACGAACATGGGAACTGATTGTTGGAGGTGAGCGTCACACATATCCTCAACGCCCTGTCCAGATCTAACCTAGTCCATTAGAAAAGAGAAGGCCCGAATTTTCTACTTAGGCCATTTACGAAAGAAGTTATGTCTCGATAGACCGTACAACTTACATATATGACATATTGCTATTGTCACCTGGCATTAAATGCACGCCGAGCTCCGCCGCTTCTAAAAGAAGGAACACACCAAAAAGATGACCTCATTGTCGAGTGACGCTGATTCACAAGTCGCAACTTATTTTATGGATTCTCTGACTATAAAAGGAGAAGTCCCCCAAAGGAGCCAAGGATTCACAATACTTACCAGAGAAAAATTTAGAGACAATTTAGGGAGAATATTCCCCTCACCAAATCCATGATTAGATTAAAAAATTGTTGCCTCATGCGATTCTTGAGAGCCGGTTTCGTCTCCTCGGAACCTTTGTTATTTAGTCGAGCCACTTTCTCTCTTAAAAAGACCTCACTAGCTGAAGCTTTTGCTATAGCCAACTACTTTGTAACTAATTGTTGAGCCAAATCTTCAATACAATGAGAATCTCAGACATGCGTACTTAATCAAATCCAATTTAAATAGGTACCTGATCAATCGATTCGTTCCCATTACGAGAAAAATGGAAATTCGGCTAAGATTTTTGTAACACCCGGCCCAATCCCAGGGCCCAAACCCGATCCACCACCCGAACCCGGCCCTAGACCCGCTAACCCGACCCGTCACCACTTCAAAACCCTTCCCTCTCTCTCTCGAACCCTAAGATGCAAAAAAAGAAAAAAAAAAGAAGAGGAGAGAAGAAGAAACGGCATGAGCCGCCGAGAAGGAGAAGAGAGAGAGAAATATGGTGCGGCGGTGAGAGATGAGGACGCCGTGGTGAGGGAGAGTGGTCGAAGGAGCCAAGGCGACGAGGTAGTGGCCCCGGTGATCGTATCCGAGAAGATGAAGGGTCGGATCGAGGAGGTTGTGACGTCGGAGGAGGCGGGTGAGACCGGAGAAACACCGTGGTGGCCCGGGGAGATGGTGCGACGGCGGAGGGAGCCGAAACCGTGGGGATCACGGGAGAACGGCCGCGATCCGAGGGTTGTGAAGTGAGGAGCGGTGTGATCGCGGCTCGTGGTGGTGTTGCGGCGGTGATCGGCGGCTCTGGGGGCGAGGTGGAGACTCGGGAGGTGGCGTCGAGTGGCGTTGGTGGCTCGAGCGGGGTCGGAGGAGCTCGTGGTGGCTCGGGTTTTGGGAAAATCTTAGGTGGCGGCAGTGGCTTGCGGAGCAAGCTAGGAGGGGAACTTAGGGTTTCGGGTGGTGTGGGGGAGAAGCACCCCGTGGGGCCCACACCCGAACCCGAACCGGAGAAAACCGCTGGAGAAAACCGAACCGAGGAGAAAACCGAACCGGGTACTAGTTCCGAGAAAACCGAGACAGAAATCCGAACCGGGAAGGAAACCGGATCAGGTGATCAAACCGGAGGGGTGAATTAAACCGGGGAGTTAACTGGGCTAGAGCAGCAATCCGGAATAGCTAGACCGAAGGATGGAGTTGCAGCATTCTGCGGATCTTCCATGCATCAATGTTGGGAAGCCAAAGCGGAAGGTTCCCGGAAGCGGTCCAGAGATGAACCTGTAGAAGCAAATGAGCCGCTCAGAGCCGCGAAGCAGGCGGTTGCTTCAAGTGCGGTGAAACCGGACACATGGAGTGCGAGTGTCCGACAGGCAGGGTCTTCGGGAACCAGTGCTGGAGTGGGAAACCGGAACCCGGAAGACGCAGTTCAGGAGTCTTCCACTTCGGTAAGCTCCTGACTCTAGGAACTTTTCATTCTTGGGACTTTCCTGAAATGACAGGTTTCCATTTTTAGAAAGTTTCCATTTTTGGAAAGTTTCCTTTTTAGGAAGTTTCCTTTTAGGGCAGCTACTATTTATAGCATGTTTCTATAAATAGCAAGTTTCCTTTTTAGGCAGGATTTCCGGTTTAGAGGACTAGCCGGTTTTCCTTTCAGGGCTCATCCTCTTCCGAAGGAGGAGCTGCTTGGGGTAATAGAGGAGGAGACGTTGGCAGAGAGTCAAGCCCGGGAGAGTAGAATGCCGCGGAGGATCCCGTAGAGGTTCCAGAAGTGGGAATGGAAGTTGTCAATCTCGGCAGCCATCAGACGATTAGGCCAAGGTGAGGCGTTCCCGCCTTCGTTTTCATTCGTTGTTCCCTAATTTCGCTAGGCTAGGGTTAGAGTATCGGCCAATGTCGAGCTATAGTCTCGGCACGAATAAGTGTATGTAATATGTATTGATATGATATTAAGTCCTATATGCCTAAGTGCGATTGTTTGGGGTCGCTAAGTCGAGCCTAGGGAAGAGAGTCTTGCAAACCTAAGTCCTAAAAATTGAATAGGTCTAAATTGGCATTGTTTGAGAATTACGCGAAATGATCTAGGAGTAGAATGAAATGGAGGGTCTCCTCCAGAGGGCGCGGAGCCTACTGTAGGAACGTGAAGCGTGTGGTGTTTCCCCCCTTGCCTGGTGTAGTACCGTTGCGGCGGTAGTCGGAGGTCGTCTCTTTCGGTGGGGCCGTTTTCCTGGGGCAGGAGACGACTACTATCCCCCGTTAGGTGAGTCCTCTGGGAGGGCAACAGACTGCGCCGGACGGTCCGTCAGTTGAGCTATGTAAGCAAAGACTGGCGGGTGTTAAAAGAAAGCCCTGGCTTCGGACACCCGACTTTTCTGAGTGAATGTAAGCGTAGCCCGGTCACTGATCACAGTTGGCTCAGGTTCTGTGGGAGACTGTTTTGGCCCTGATTGAATCTGATGATGTGTAAGCTAGGATTGGTTATGGCCGCGAGGGGGAAACGTTAGCACTGAGTATTGAGGCCTGTGTTTTGCTAGGCGTCTAGGAAAAGCATTTTTTTAAATAGGAGTGTCTAGGAGTCAGAGTCGGTCCAACTGTTTTGGCGAAGCCATCTGGAGGAGCCTTATTTATGGGGTGGAGTTGTGAAGGGTGGGATCAGTACCCGCAGCGTTTGGTAGTTTGCGTGCGCGACACACTAGGTGTCTTCTGTGCTTTCTTTAGGGGTTGTAGTCTAGTTCTAGNAGTCGGGTCCGTCCTCACTGAGTGGCTTGTTTGAAAAGTCACTCACCCCTCTCTTTTCTCCCTTTTTCCTTTTGGTGTTTCTGCAGGTAAAGTTAGAAGTGATAAATTTGTGAACCGGTTGGTGAAGTTTGCTCCGTTTTTGGCGATACCATTTGGAGCAGCCCAGTACCCTCGGGTCGGGGTCGTTACAATTTTTTTGTAGATATATCCTTGGTTGTTTAACCTAAGTTTGTCATGAATTATACTAAGAATGATCATCTACATCAATAAAAGTACTCTTTTTTCCCGTTAATGTAGCTAATTTGGTGAACCATGTTAAATCTAATGTTAGTATTTTTCGTTTATCACTCTCTTCAATATGATCTTCTCATATCCATCATAACAAACAAGTAGTAGAGCTTTGGGTTTATAATATGATGGAAAGACATCAGGGATAAACGTGAATATCGAAAAAATTTACTAGAAGAAGAAGTTTCGATCTCTGACTAATCAAGTTGCAGGCGCTGCTGATGCAAGAAGGACTTTGGGCACTGTAGTTAGGGAAGAAGGTCGATACTGCTTAAAACTAAGATGATGACTCTATAATGAAAGGCTTGTTCAACTATTTTTTTTGTCTCACATATGAGATTATCTTCGAGGTTTATGGTGCTAATCTTGTTGTGTGTTTTTGGCTAAATTTAGAGAATTTGTACATGAAAAAATCTTTAACCAACAAAGTACTTTTGAAACAATGTCTATCTGTTCTGAGAATGCAGGGAGGTACACAACTCAATGATCACCTTGACAAGCTGAATTCAATATTATTGGAGCTGCATAATATTAATGCTAAGGTGGAGGATGAATATGATGCTCTAAGTTTGTTGATGTCTTTCCCGAACTCTTTTGAGAACTTCGTTCAATCGTTCATTGTTGGCAAAGATTCAGTTAGTCTGGAGGAAGTTACATCAACAGTTAATAGTAGAGAGTTGCATCACAAGGCATATGGATTAGGTAAAAATAATCAAACTTAACGTTACTAGTCCAAAATGGAAAGAGCTTTAGAAACAACAAGAAGTCGAAGGAAGAGAGTTTGATCTCAAAGGGTCCTAAGCTAAATGATATTTGCAATTCCTGCAAGGAGAAAGGAAGCTGGAAGTCAGATTTTCCTAAGAAGAATAAGCAATCTAGTTTTGTTGTGGTGACAAAGAATGAAGCCAATTCTGGCAATGATATATATTTCTATTGTTGCTCATTAACTAAATTGTTACTTTAAGGTGACTTAAATCTCATATGTACCAGTAAGTTGCCGCATTCAAAATCTAGTACGGTTTCTTAATGGGCCTAAAGTTCAAAGTAAAGGCAGTTTAGGAAGTCAGGTTTTTTTGAGGTTATAAATAAAAGTGTGAAGGCTTTGTAATTATTATTCACGCGATTATTAAAGAAACTCTAAAGGGTGTTTTCTTCAAATTCGTCTTCGCTCTGCGATTTAGCTTTTCTCTTTAGGTTCAACTCGTGGTTTTACACAATAAAAATCATTTTGATGCATGGGTTTTGGACACAGGAGTGTCCTATCATATGCGCCGAAAGAGGGAGTGGTTCCGGAGTATGAGGATGTACTTTGTCTGCAAGATTGTTGGAATAAGGTCCATCAAGCTCAAGACACATGACGGTAAATTCTACACATTGAATGAGATTATACATGTTCCATTAATGATGAAGAACTTAATGTCATTGAGTCTTTTGGATAGGAAGGTTTTCAAGTATTCCGGTGTAGATCGAGTTATGAAGGTCTACAAAGGTTTCATATGAGACTCTGAAGGGTTTTAAACATGGTATTCTATATTTGCTGGAGGGTTATATAGTAACAGGTTCACCAAATGTTCCTTCGACAGAGATCCACGAGGATGATATGAGTAAGTTATGGCATATGAGGCTTAGTCATATGGGTGAAAGACTGATGTAGATGATAGCTTGAGTTTTAATCCGATAAACTAACCGTAAGTGCACAGTAACATACACAGTAGTATATGTGAGATCGAATCCACAATATCCAAAGATCACACGTAGGGAACGAGGTTCAGTTACGACCTAAGGCGATTAACAAAATTGTGTTGTTTGATAACTACTTCTAAGAAAAGAATCTAAAGCGAGAAAGTAAGAAAGCAATGAAATCACAGGGTTGTAAACAATAAAAGAAGACATTTGGCACAGGAAAATGTCACAAATAATTCTATGTTGATTAAACAGATAAATTAGATAGGAATATGATTAAGAACCGTCTTGAACTCAAAGCACGACAATATAATTAACCTACTTCCGTAGCGCAATCTCCCTATGTTACAGAATCCTAGAGACCAACTTTCGTCGAATTTCAGATTCTAAACATGCATTAGATTTAAGTTTGATATGTTAAAAAAACGCAATAACATCAAACTTCGTTGGTTAAGGACACTTTGCTCATCTAAAGTTCTTTCAGGCAATTTAATAAAACACTTTCGGTGCATTAAACATCCTAAGATCAGAAATTATGTCATGGGTCTAACTTTAGCATTAAGAACAACTTAAGATGAAGATCCAATGGATAAATCCATAAATCTAAAAACTTAACATCAACAAAATCCTGTATGAGAAATCCTAAACTCAATTAATGAACTACTCACACATATTCGTAAGACAATCACAAGAGAAGTCAAAGGAAAACATCATGTAACTGAATACAATATGAAAAGAGGGTTCATAAATCTTCTCTTATTCGAATTACGAATGAAAAATCTTTTTTCTTAGCTTGCAAAACTCAAAATCTCCTTTAGAACTTAGAAAATAATATACTCCAACCTAAAACATGAGTTTGGGGGTTATAAAAGTATTCAAGTTGAGTTGGGTCTTTTCTAGTGGATCTGGATCACTTTTCAGGAAATTTTTTACATTGTACACTGGATCGGTCAATCCATGGATTTTAGATCGATCGATCCTTTACATTCTGGAGATTTTCATCACTTCATTCTTTGCTTGTTCTTCATCTAGTCGCCAACTTGATAGGTGTTCACTAAAATGACCATAACTTTTGATTTCACCGTTGGATTTCTTTTAAACCACAACCAAATTAAATCTAACTCATGTGTTTATTTGAGCATGATCCAACAGTGGGAAATCTGTCAACCAATGCAAAAATTCTGACGTTTACAACGCGATTCTGTATTCCAAATATTCATTTTTACCCGAATTACTTCGTTTCTCTCCAGAGCAACCTAAAACGTGTAAAAATACAGAAGAACACCAAAAGAATCCAAAAGACTTCTATACATAATAAAATACCATATTTTGTAACTAAAAACCATAGTAAAAACAAATAAAAACACGACTCATCAATAGATTATGTCCAAGCAAATCTTCTATGTCGCCATAAGACCAAGAGTCTTTAGTTTTACAACCATTTTTCTGTTGGAAACTTCATAAAAAGGGTTTTCCTAAAGCAGTTCACAAGATAAAAGACATGAAGGATTACATCCACTCAGATTGTCGAGGTCCGTTTAGAGTGGATTCCTTGGGAAGTCACAAATATTTTGTATATATAATGATGACTATTCGATGAATACTTGGATAAACGTTATGAAACACAAAAGTGAAGCTTTAATAGCTTCAAGAATGATAAGATACAAGTGGTGGATCAAACTTGGAAGAAGATCAAGAAGCTTCGTAATCTTCGGTGTTAAATCAGTCGTGTAGGGTATGAATCAGACATTAATGGTGTAGCTGAGAGAATAAATTATGCTAGGTTCATGCTCTACAATGCTAGTTTTTAAAGGAGATTTTAGGCTAAAGCAATGAGCACGACTTGGTATTTCATCAATCATGGACCAAACACTAGCATCGAGTGCAAGATACCTTCTTAAGTGTGGCCATCTAAATTTTATCATTACTTAAATCTAAGGGTTGTTTTTTCATTGCACAATTTATTATCATGTAAGTGAATGCAAACTAGAGCTGATAACGAGGAAAGAAGTGTTTGTGGATTATGATGATTTGGTCTCCGTCAGAGAAACAAGTTATTTTGAGTAGGAGTGTTGTCCTTAACGAGAGTTCTATGCCAAATTTTAAAGCAGAGGTTGGTGGTTTTAATAAGCAGGTGGTGATACATAACATTTTGCAGGATCATACAAGAAAGTCACATACTACCCAAAATTGATCGACCCAATGCAGGTGATTGATCGATCCAAGGCCAACGAATCTCAATCACAATTTCAAGAGTAAGAAAGTCAATCATTTAGGTCTTCAAAGTGTAATATTTCCAATGATTTACCATGGTTTGACGTCAGACCAACATAAATATATATTTTTGAGGGTATGTTGGATTATTCACTATAGATTAGGTTGCACAAGAAGTGGATACGTAGCCATCAACTTATAGAGAAGTCGTTTGGAGTCCTATGTCTGAGAAATGTTGTGCTACAATGGAAGATGAGATGAAGCCTCGTGAAAAGAATCATACATAGAATCTGGTCACACTACTACCAAGAAAAAAGGTTATTACTTGTAAGTTAGTCTTTAAAATTAAATATGGATAGTCACTTGTCGAGAGAGTTAAGTATAAAGGTCGAATTGTTGCTAGAGATTTCAGTCAAAGAGAAGGGATAAGCTACAATCAGATTTTATTTCCAGTGGTCAAAATTATGTCTACAAGAGTATTGTTCGCAATAGTAGCACGGTAGACTTGGAGATCAGACAACTTGATGTGAATACTGCTTTTGTTTATGGAGAGTTAATAGATGAGATATACATGACTCAACTAGATGGTTTCCATATTCCTAGTAAATATAACCATGCAAGTTGAAGAAAAGATTATAAGGGGTCTTGTAGAGAGATATATAAGATGTTTGACAACTATATGATCAAGTTATGGTACGAAAGAAGTGCATATGATTGTTGTGTTACATGAGTGATGGAGGTGGATCCCACCTCCCCCAAACCTGGTTCAAATATTTCCAGGATTAAACCAGAAATCGGAAGCAAGCCTCAAAGGCTCACCATGAAAAAGAGGATGAAGAAGGACATAAGACGTAGAAGATCGTGGGCCTAGAAGGGAAGGAAGGCCCATATCTTCAAGGTCAGCGGCAATGTCAACGAAATCAGAGACCATTTACCCACACATTTATTGGGGGAAGATTTTCCGGAGAAAATCTAGCAACAGTTACGATATAGTTGGCACCTATAAAAGGAGAAAGGAGGTCATAAACAAGGGAGATCGAGATACTCGTTTGGCACCTAGAATAACTCTCCTATTGTATTACATTGTACACACATTCATTAAATAAAAACAACCATTCTTGAACATTTACGTTACATTGCGAATTGTACACCTTAGTTCTAAGTTGGATTTTGAGTTCCATCAATTGGCGCTAGAAGGAGGCGGATTCCGCTCCGCTACATCTAATTCCATAACCGAACCTTAGGTAATCTGTATTTAGTTTTTCCCTTTTACCTGCTCGTTTTCTTTGGTGAGTTCAGGACATCATGTCAGGAGAAAATGGAGAAAATAGGGGTGACGATACACCACCACCATTGC
Source organism: Anastatica hierochuntica (assembly GCA_900406275.1). Taxonomy (NCBI): domain Eukaryota; kingdom Viridiplantae; phylum Streptophyta; class Magnoliopsida; order Brassicales; family Brassicaceae; genus Anastatica; species Anastatica hierochuntica. The sequence goes on along the minus strand of OVAN01002401.1, from coordinate 2,742 downwards.
TCAACAACACCACGAATGTCGATCAGCGGAAGAACGTGGAGACAGGAGATCAGGTTCAGGATCCGGCAACCTGAATGATCAACGCGCAGGAGGCGCTGGCTCAGCTCCCAGAGAATATGCGACATATTTTCTCGTGGAGGAAAATGGAAGGCAAGAGGCACAAGAACGACAATCATGGCGAAGGTTGGAAGAATTGGTCCAAGCTCAAGCTGTTCAACAAGCGCGGTTGAATTTCCTGTCACTGCCATCACCTCGGGGACTGTGAGATCCAACTATCTGACCTGACCACAATGGAATGAACAATGACCGAAGATCAAGCGATTGTCACACACCAGGGCAAAAAGAGTCCAATTTGGGAGGAACACACACGCAGACGAACGACGAGCTCTTAACAATACGACAAACCCTCTCCCAAGCAACGGCCGAGCTCTACACCATGCAATCCCAAATTCACAAAGCAACCAACTCGGGGCCTGAGGTCGACAAACTAATAGAAGAAACACAGAAGACCACATTTACGCATCGCATTATAGGTGCTACCATCCCCAACATCAAGCTTAAAATCGCGCTTTACAAAAGGAAAACAGACCCCTGAGCCCATATGACAACATTTTGCATCGCCATGGGCAGAGTTAAATTTGGAGAAGATAACAAGGACGCCGCATAATGCCAACTTTTAGTTGAATACCTGTCATGGGCTGCCCTCAACTGGTTTTCACGCTTAAATGCCAATACCATCGACAACTTCAACGAACTATTAACAGCCTTCATTAAGAATCATTCAATGTACATCGAGAAAGGAGCTTCGGATACCAACCTATGGACCATGTCACAAAAGAAGGACGAATCTTTACGATCGTTCTTAGCCAGATTCAAATCAGTAATTTTTAACATCGTTGTGAGCGATGAGGCAAGAATCGCGACACTAAGGAACGCCCTTTGGTATAACTCTCGCTTCCAGGAGGATCTGATGCTGAACCGACTTGTCTCCTTGGACGATGCGTTCCACTGAGCTTCGAGATTCGTCCACATCAAAGATGAGAAGAAGGAAAACGCAGAGAAACATGCCTCAACCTCGAAGCCAAGCTCCAAAGAAAAATTTAAGGAGGAAAGGGATGCACGACGACCATCTGGGAGTTCCTGACCTGATGAGAGCTAGGCCAAGCATAAATCATACCGTATCTCAGAGGCAAAGAAACAAGACAGGGGGTTCGGGAGCAGGCTATAAGCCACGATCCAACATTTGGACGAGGAGTGATGGAACTAAGGGTTCATAAAAGTATTGCGAATACCACAATGCCACAAGCCATACAACGGAAGAATGCCATTGTTTCATACAATACTTGTTCAAAAAATACATATCGGAGGAATTAGCCAAGAAGGGTTACTTGCCCACACAAGCGCGACACCATAACGACACGGATCCCCCGAAGCAAGATAGAGAGCCCCAAAATTCAGAGATCGTAGAACTGCCCATGGCTAGGAAGCGTATCAACATGATATTGAGAGCAAACCCGTTCTACAATGATTCAGTCCGATCTACTAGAAGCTACAACATGCAGGTAAACTCGATAACTGACAAGATGTAGGTAATAGCACTGAATGACACGATCATAGAATTCTTGAAACACAAGACAAGGCACATCGATCATCCGCATAACGACGCCATAATGTTGGAGCTGATATTGGATGATTGCAAAATAGCTAGGGCCTTTATCGACCCCGGGAGCTCGGTGAACGTCCTCTACAAAGAAAATTTCGACAAAATGGAGCTCGCTGAAGCTCGGATTAAGAGATCAAAGCAACCCTTAGCGGTTTTCAACGGAGAACTTACGATGTCGATAGGAACAATCAAGCTCGACACGTACTTAGTGGGTGTCAAGATGGAGACGAAATTTACAGTAGTTGAAGCTCCAAACATATACAACATAATCTTCGTCACTCCTTGGATCCATTCGATGAGAGCTATCCCATCAACTTACCATCAATGCATCAAATTTTCAACAGACGAAGAAGTAGTGACTGTGCATGAGAATCAACGAACTGGGCGATTGTTTTATATCAACGAAAAAAATTATGCAGAGCCTAGCCGCAACGACAATTGCATATCCGAGCTTCGGAGTCAGGTGAAGAAGCGGTAAATCAAGTTAAACCATGCAACCCTGACCTCAGAAAAGTAAGAAAACTTTGAATCAATCCCAACAACCCATATCACTGTGTGGGAATTGGAGCAAAACTTGAAAAAGAAATTTTCAAAGAGTTGGTGGCTTTCCTCAAACAAAACAAACATACTTTCGCATGGTCGATTGACGACATGACGGAGATAGGAATAGACGTAACATTTCATGAGCTGAACGTTGACAAAACCTAAAAACCGGTTCGCCAAAAGCGTAGGAAGCTCGGACCAGAAAGAGCTGAGGCGGTCAACGGGGAACTAGACCAGTTGCTAAAGGACGGATCGTTCATTGAGGTTAAGTATCCCGATTGGTTGGCAAACCCAATAGTGGTAAAGAAGAAAAACAGGAAATGGCGAGTATGCGTGGACTTCATCGGCTTAAATAAAGCATGTCCAAAGGACAGATTCCCCCTTCCACACATAGATCGGCTGGTTGTTGGGGTTGAAAACGGTAACATCAAAATTGACGCCCGGAACTTCCGGAGGCCTAGTTCGAAACGAGACAGAACCAAGCGCGGTCCTTGGCGCTAACTGGCGCCAGGACCAAGCACGATCCTTAGCGCCAA
>OVAN01002400.1:3197-33709 GCA_900406275.1 Anastatica hierochuntica | reverse complement strand
AGCTCGGAATCACATCCGGCGGATATCATCACTTCATTCAGAGCTGGAGGCGCTTTTATGGACTATGCAGAGAGTACCAGCCCATTCCGCCATCCAGGAGTTCGGAACAGACAATCAAGACGTCATTCGCATGCTCTCTAATCCGACGGAATGGCCAGATTTTGCGACAGAGCTCCAGGAATTGGCGAGAGCGAGGCTTGCTTTCCCGTGCTTCAAGATCTCGTATGTCCCACGCGATTTTGTTTCGAAGGCTGATTTGTTATCTCGACTTGCTAGACAGCATCAACATATTTTCTCTTTTGTTGGTTGTTCTATTCCGGTGTGGCTTGCCACACCACCTCAAGTTTGAGTAATAGAATGACTTTGCGTGTCAAAAAAAAAAACTATCAGTGTCATCGTCTTAACCATTTAATATACGGTTAAAACGTTTATGGTTAAATACGGTTACAGTTAGGTACGGTTACGGTTGTTTGATAATTAAAATAGGATTAATAATTTTAAATACTATTATATTTAAAAAATTATTTTGATAAGATAAATAAAATTAGCTAATTTAATAATAATAATTATAATAAAAATTATATTTTAAGAATTTAAATGATAAACTCTAGGAAAATATTTTTATTTTGCTTTTCTACACTAAAAATGGTTGAAGTTCCAATTAAGATTTTTATTGTTATTAATATAGTCCACGTAAAATATATGTATATATATATATATAAAGATATATATATATATATAATTTTAAAAAACGGTTATGGTTATAATTTTACAGTTGAATTTCATTGTTTACCGACGGTTTAAATACGGTTACGATCAATTAACGATTATGATTAAAAATTTCTTTCAACCATAATATACTTTTACGGTTAAAGGTTATGGTTATAACCGTTTTAAACACTTACGGTTGGTTATGGTTTTAAAACGAAACGGTTACGCACCGAAATAAAATTTGTACCTATTTGTAAGATTTTGAGTTCAGATATCTAAATCCAAAATTATCAAAAGAGATAAAATATTTAAATATCTATCTATACTTTAGTAATATTATATAATTTGTATATACTTTTAAAAAATTCGGGATATATAGATTGGTATAATATATTATTATTATATAAACACAATAAGAGAATCTTATAGTGGTAGTTCTTTTAAGTGANTTTCGAAGGCTGATTTGTTAGCTCGACTTGCTAGACAACATCAACATATTTTCTCTTTTGTTGGTTAATCTATTCCGGTGTGGCTTACCATACCACCTCAAGTTTGAGTAATAGAATGACTCTGCGTGTCAAAAAAAAAGTATAAATATTTATATAGTTAACATGTTAGCATACATGTATTGATAAATATAATAATGTTTAATACAAAACTATTGATTCAATCATATATTATTAGTTTTATAATAAATCGGTTTTGATATATCTATTTTATAGTATATATGAAAATTATATATTTTAGTGCAAATGCAAATGTGTAAGTTAGAGTTAGGCGTTCACGATGTTGTTCAAGTTTGGATCGGGGTTCCCAAAATCCAACCCTACAAGATCCATTCTGGTTTATGAAAAGTTCGGTTCGAGTTTTTTCGGGTCGGATCGAATTTTATAAAATTATTAAAACTCGGATAGATTCGATACTTTTTCGGGTTTGGCTATTTTCGGGTTTTTCGGACAAGGTTCGGTTTTGCTTCAGATTTCTCCAATTTTTCGAATATTTCGGGTTTTAATCGAATATTTTCGAGTGTTTCTGATTTTTTGGTTGTTTCATGATTCAGGCTCGAGATTTTTCGATTAACAAAGGCAAGTGTACAATTATAAGCGTAAGTATATATATATATATATATATATATATATATGCGTGTGTGTGTGTGTGTGTTTATGTGTGTGTGCGTGCGCGCGTGCGCAAAAGTTCAAGTAACCATATACTACTTCGATTTTTGGGTTTGGTTCGAGTAAAACCCGAAACTCGAAAATACTTAAACATGGAACCCGTTTGGATTTTATCACATGTTTTTTTTGTTCGGTTCGGCGTAAAGATTTTGTTATTAAAAATAAAATGTAAAGAGCTAATCTCATTCCTATAAACATTTTATAAATACCAATTTTTTTAAAGAAAAATAGTATCCAAAAAATATTATTAATTCGCATAAACAAAAAATATTTTATGATAAAACTTAAAATAATATAAAAGAAATAAAATTATGTATGTTAAACACATAATATTTTCAATTAACTAACTTAATTTATCACATATAAAAATTTGCCAAATAAAAAAATTTGAAAATAATAAAAATATGTAAAAATAGTATATGAAATAATATATAATTAAACGTATGTATAATAAAAAAAATATACCCGCACACAGCGCATGATCAATTCTAATTTGTATTTACACTAACATATAAACTAAACTTGACATGAAATGATTAATCGTTAAAAACTTTATTATACAGCCTATGTAATATTTAAACGTACTATTTTGACTGAGTTTACATATTATAATAGATATTTGAACTATTATATTTTTTATTAATTGAAATGTTATTACAGTAAAATTTGATGACATGTTCCTTAAATTTTCTATGAACGATACATGAGATTTTTCCTCTTCATTTTTCTCTTTGTCTCCTCTATTATTATAAAAAATTTGTGTGGGACCCCGTTTTATAGTGAAACAATGATGTACGAGGAGAAACCCAAAAAATTCAGAAAAAATCGAATTATCTGAAAAAGTTACTAGGAAAACTGAAATACTCAAGCAGAAACCGAATTACCGGAAATTTCAATAAAATAAGAAAAAATAATACTTTTTGTAAAAGCATAAAATATGTTTTCGATCATTTTAAGTATTCGTTTGGTTCTCTGATCGGTTTCTGTTCGGTTCAGGTAGCATAAATAATTTTGAACTGAAACCCTTCGCATTTTCGTGGTTATTCGATTCGGTTTGGTTCAGTTATGTTTACTTTGGTTTGAGTCCGGCTCGAGTTTGGGTTTATTTACCTAGCTCTAACTGTCATTGTAGCAAAAAGATTTTATTATTTACATTTTCCTAGACGATTTAACATTTTTTTCGTTGCACATGAGATTGTTTATGTTTGGTGTTCTTATACAAATTTTACTAACGTCTTTCACTATAATTGCGGTTGAAATAAAATATGTCTATTAATTTGCATGTCCCCTTCATGTTGTTATCCATAAATTAAGTGTGCTCGATCAAATATAATCTAATTTGTACAAACAAAGCAACTATAATTATATTATGGTAAACGCCTTCTCATGTTCTATTTTTAATCAAATTTAAAAACATGTATCAGCTAAAACTGTAAACTTTCACAGTTTTTTAGTCATATCACAAATCAATTTAACTAAGCAAATGAACATAGTTTTTGTTGAAAAGTTATTCAAACATATTTCAATCATTTTGTGGTAGTTAGAGGCGATCAAAAAATTTGAAGAGTTATGCCACTTATCGGGAAGGGTTTAATCTTTTGTTTGCTTAGATATGAACTTTGTAACTTGGAATCAATGCATAAAGTCATATGTATCGATGTTGGATTATGAATGTCGTTAAAAAAATATTTTTGTATTTCCTTAATGATTTGGATGTTTTTAGAAATTATATTTCGATTTAAATTAATAACTATGCGGCGTAAAGCGGGCTATTTATGTAGTGTACATAATAGTAATATGACTATTATCAAATTTGAGGAGAATCGACATGTGGTCTGATCCTATTCTTGTCAAATATTCGACATTCGAATACGGGTAAAAATCCAACCATTTCTCATTACCTATTGCCTTATCCAATTTACATTTTATCTTTTGTTTATTCTGAGTCCCTTTCCAAAAAAAATGATCACCCGAACATGGAAATTCCATCATCTCTTAATGTTATAGCATGTTGTTAAAAGGAAAAAAAAGAGATAGCGGGTCTCATTTTACCTCATTGCTTTTCATGATTTCCCGTACGTTCGTTAAAATCTCCAATCATTAATCAAGACTCCTTTATATTTGTCCCCAATTGAATCCGTTTGTCCCACACTTTTTGTCGATCTCTAGCCACAAGTTTGCCATAAATAAAGGATATTTAGCTTTTAATCCCACCAAAAGAAACTTGTACATCAATAATTTGATTGCTAGAGAAAAGAACATCCAAATTTATTTTATTATTAAATAAAATAGCAAGTCCGCCACTTGAACCACGAGGTTCTACTGTGTATAGATTATTATAACCCAATTGAAATTAAAATTTCTTTAAATAAAGCTCATATTGTTTTGTTTCCGAAAGAAATAAAATATATGGCCTAAACTTCTTCCACAAATCTCGCAAAGTATTTCCTGTCAAATCGTTCCCTAGCCCTTGACATTTCCAGCTTAAGATTCTCACTTTCTAGCCGGTGGTTTCAGGGGATCCACCATGCCTTTCTTCTTCTTTGTATAATTGATCAGCACGATAGCCTTTGTACCTCCCGACACCATTTTGCCACTTTGAAGTCTCTATGCAACCTGCGCATATGTAAAGTTAGAATCTCCTCTCAAATTTAGTTTCATTCCTTTAGTTCCATTTGGTTTCCTAGGTGATGTCATTGCCATCAAATTGATTTTTTTTAGACACATTCCCCTTAAGTTTTCTGGACTCTTACACATTTTTGCCTTATTTATCTCCTTAGCATCTAAAGAAATATGTTCAACACTAACCACTAGATCATTAACTTCCAGAACCTTATTAAAGTTCGAAACAATACCTTTGTCACCTTCAACATCGAAAGCTTCCTTTTAGGGCACATGGTTGTCCCTCCGCTGGCCACATAAGAGATTGCTCTCTGCCACATTAATGTTCGTACTTTCACTAGTCACATTCCCGACACATGGTTCATTTACCAAACCAGTGTATTGCGTATTCTCACCACCACCAACCAATTCACCTTCTTCCATTAATAAATCATCCAGATCATCCAAAATAATTTCCCCACCAATATTATTCTCACCTTCTGAATGTATTCCAGTCTCAAAACCGTCAGTTTCCTAGTTCACAGCCTGCTCATGTGACTCTTTGTGTTCATTTGGTGCCTTCTACTCCTGCAGAGGCTCCTTTCTTATATAATATAAAGGTTGAGGTCACTTGGAGAAACGACCACCTTTTCCATACCTTCCACCATTCTCCTTTGGTGGTGCTTCCCAGTAGTTAGTTCGATAGATTCCTCCTCGATAACCTCCATTGCGATACACCCGATGGTTTTCACCTTCATCAAACGTACTCCTTTCCCATCCTAAAGATTGTTCGTGGTCAGAATCCAGCCTCGCCATTTGCTCCTTTTGACCACCTTTTTTAAGATCAGAAATGTGGTTTGATACTCCTACCTTAGACATATCCAATACTCCTGCCATACACCACAAAAATGCCTCATGCAGGGAGATCCACTATCTCTATATCTATTTATTATTTGTACGGAGGTACTGATCATTAACATAAAACAGAAGGAGCAAGATGGAGGAATATCTGGAATAAAGATTGCTAAGCGTAGCCTAACAATTTTGAAATTGCTTTTTGCTGATGATAGCTTGTTTTCTTGCAAAGCAAATGATCTACAATGTCAAGTGATACTAGATTTGTTCCGGGATTAGGGAACAACCTAAGGACAACTAATAAATTTTTCAAAATCATCAGTTATGTTTGGTCATAATGTTCAAACATCTGTCAGGGACAATATGAACCAATTATTAGGGATTACTAAGGATGGAGATTAAGTTCCTATTTAGGTATCTCTGAGATTCTGGAGGGGGGGGTGAAGAGTAAAATTTTCAATTACATTAAAGAACGACTAGGCGACCGAGTTAATGGATGGTCATCTGTATTTTTATCAAAGGGAGGCAAATAGATCCTGATCAAGACAGTGACTTTAGCACTCCCAAATTACATTATGTCAAGTTTCAAGCTCCTTCAAGAGTTAACAACCAAGTTAACTAGTGCAAATTCTAAATTTTGTGGAGCTCTAACGGATGTAACCGCGGTTTCCATTAGCATGCATGAGAAAAACTCTGTATGCACAAAGCTGAAGGTAGTTAGGGGTTCAAATCTTTGGAGGACTTTAACACAGTTTTATTGGTGAAACAATTGTGGAGACTGATACAGTTTCCAAACTCTCTAGTTGCGTGAGTGCTAAAAAGACGTTATTATAGGAATGAGAATCTTTTATGGGCAACTAAACCAAACTCTCCTTCATTTTGATGGAGAAGTATTTTCTCTACTCATGAGCTTCTCAGGCAAGAGGTATGAGTAAGGATCAGATCGGATAAACATATCAGTTTAGAATGCCCCATGGGCTCCAAACGTAAATCCACGGCCAACCCATAAGTATTTGACACCTAAATCTAGAGGTTCAACATTTAATCAACCCTACTACACGGGAATGACATTTACCAGCTCTGCAAGAATTCACGGACCCAACATATATATACCTTAATCAGAGGAATTCAGCCAAGTCGCACTTGTATATATGATGGTCTAGTGTAGCACTTAACCAAGTCTGGTAACTAGAAGGTGAAATCAGGATATAATCTCCTTTATGCACCAGAGTCAATGCAGATTAATAACTTTGGTTGGGGTCTAGAACTGAAAGCCCTTAAGGGCGAGTCTAAAAAACTAAGTATCCTTTAAAGATACAACATTTCCTATGGGAAATTATTTCCGGAGCTATCGTAGTTACAACTATTTTGGTACACAGGGGAATATAGTGTGATACATTTTGTAAAGCTTGCGACACTAAGGAGGAAACGACGAATCATGTATTATTCCTATGTCCTATGACTCAACAAGTCTGGATGAATTTTACTATGCGGCTAGATGATTTTCCTACCGGTTTCATTTTCATTAACATGGACTATCTACTCCCTGGTAATAGATTAGGACAGACAAGTAACAATAATTATGACATGTTCCCATGGATCTTGTGGTACCTATGGAAAGCAAGGAACAAGAAGATCTTTCAGGGGTTACAAATGGGTTCCGAGGAAATCTCTACATGTTATTTGAGGAGACAGAAAAAGAAAATGGTTAAGAGTTGAAGTTGATGTGTCCACCTTAGAGCGTTTTGGGGTGTTATTAGCCAATGAAAAAACTCTAAAATTATTGTACTTAAATCGTAGCATTAATTACAATTCAAAATAGTTAAGATACCTAATGATCTGATACATATAATCTAAATCATAAATGAATATTTAATTTGAATCATTTAAAAAAAAGATTTGCTAAGATATATAAAGTGGTGTGTTGTTTTGTCCCACATTTGTTCTGAAAGCAGAGAAGAGGAATGAAATTACAATATAAAATAGACATCACATGTTCACTTACAAATCATCTTGCCTTATATTTCGAATGTGTTCGGTTTAAAAAATCGAATCGAATAGTAATTATTATTTTGGTTCAAAAATGGTTTGAAATGAGTTAGACATAATTTCTTTGCCATTCTATATTTTTGACTTTTTGGGTTAAAAAGAAAAAACGAAATCGAATAATTTAATACTTGAGTTTTCATTCAAATTCTTCCAAAATAAAAAATATACAAATTTATAAACACTTCAGTTTTAAATATTTTGATGAAAAAAAATTTACAATTTTTTGAAATTTTGGGAAGAATAGAAAATTTTAAATTGTTAAATTTTCAAACCAATTTCTTTATCCAATATGTCTCAAGCATTAAATTTTTTTTAATGTGTTGTTTTATTTTGTTTCACATCGGTTATGAGAGTTGTGAAGGACAATAAATTTATTGTATAAAATAAATCTCACATATTCACTTAGAAGACATCTTTTTATCATATTTCATAGATGTCTGATTTTAAAAAATCGAATTGAATAATAACTAACATTTATTGGTTTGAAAATGATTTGAATGAAGTTAGAAAATAATAATTTTGTATTGTTTGGTTTTGATTTTTTTCCGGATTATAACTAAATCAAAACCTAACCGCTTATTGTCTTTGTTCTCAATAAGTTTCGAATAATTTTTTCAAAATATAAAAAGATTAAATTTAAAATTAGTTCAGTATTAAATACTTCGATAAAAGAATTAAAAATTTGTAGTTATTTTATTGTGTCATAAAAAATTATTGAGAGTCGAATTTGATGTGTCAATCTTAGAGTGTTTTGATGTTATTAGCCAATGAAGAATCTTTAAAATTTTCATACTTAATTATGATATTAATTACGGTTTAAAATAGTTAAGATAATTAATTATTTGATAAACATAATCTAAACAATAAATGAATATTCTATTAGAGTTATTTTAAAAATAAAGAAGATTTGCATAATATATATATTATCAATTTTTTTTGAATAATTATACTTGAATACAATAATATATTTATATTTTTCAAATATTTAAGTCCTGTATGAAAATATTAAAATATTTAAAATGGTGTATTATTTTGTCTCATATTAGTTGCGAAAGTTTAGAAGAGCAATAAACTTATAGTATAAAATAAACCTTACATGTTCACTTACAAATCATCTTTCCTCACATTTAAAATGTTTTCGGTTTTAAGAAATCTAATTGAATAGTAGCTTTTTTTGTTCAAAAACGGTTCGAACATAGGTAAACTTAATTTCTTTTGCATTCTTTAGTTTTGATTTTTTGGGTTAAAAACTGAAATTGAATCATTTAATGTTTCGATTTTTGATAAAATTTTTAAAAATAAGAAGATAAAAATTTAGAATTATTTTGGTTTAAAATATTTATAAAAAATTTTAAAATATTTTAAATAATTCTTGAACAATAGAAAAAAAATTAAATTGTTAAATTTGCAAACCAATTTTGTAATTTGAATATGTCTAAAGCATTTAAAAATTTAAAAATGCGGTTTTGTTTTGTCTCACATCGATTATGAGAGTTGTGAAGAACAATAAAATCTATAATATCAAAACAGAAGCACAACAACTTTACCTACCGTATGATATTACTAATTTTGGAGTCTTATATTAATATAATTATACATCCTAATATCTCACATAAAATCTTGATTATTCAATTCAGTTAATTAATTTGGTTAATTAGTGAACGATTATCCTTTCAATTTTTAAACTCTTCTAAAAAGACACTTCGCTTAACAATTACAAAATGACATTTTATAACTGAATTAGGTAATTTCTTGGGTCGTGGGTCGAAGTGGTCCGACCGGGTTCAACCGGATTTAATGATATTTTTATAAATAATATTATAAAAGAGAATAAATATATTATTTTAAAATAAGATAATAATTGAAAATAAACATATTATCTTAAAATATACATAAAACACTTATAATAATACTATTTTTAAAATTAAAACTTTAATTTTGCCCAAAAATTTCAATAATTAATAAAATAAATTAAATTTCATGCTTAAGTGATGAACCCGGTTCAAATCCGGTTCGAATCCGGTTCAGCGGTTCGACTTCTAGTTCTTTACTTGTTTAGTATGGTCTTTAATCGGTATAATTCTCTTTGGGTTTATTATTGATCCAACCCGGTTATGTTTCGGGTTTACAACCGAACCTGATTCGATCTTCGGATCGTGAATATGGTAGGGTAAATTAAATTTTATTTTGATAATCCATATAGTTAATACGTTTCAGTAATATGAAATTATTTGTTATTTGCTACAATTTATTTAAAATAAAAATTTGTATCATTTTTTAATATCTTTTGTATTAAATTATACTAAAAAAATTGAATCCCGCGCTTTGAAAGCGCGAACCAAATATAATTATTGTATAAAATAGACCTCACATGTTCACTTAATCGACATCTTTTGTCATATTTCAGATATGTCTGGTTTTACAAAATCGAACTGAATAATAATTATTTTTTATAGGTTTAAAAATGATTTGAATTGAGTTAAAAATATGATTTTTTCTAGATTTAAAAAACCGAGCTGAATAATAATTATTTTTATTGGTTTAAAAAATTGTTTGAATTTCATTGCTTGGTTTTAAGTTTTTCTGGATTATAAGTAAATCAGAACCAAATTACTTAGTATTTCGGTTCTTAATCGGCTTTTAATTAAAGTTGGTAAAATAAAAAAGATTAAAATTTAAAAAGATCTCAATTAAAATATTTTGATAAAATATAATATTTTATAAAGAATAATAGAAAAATAACCGAATAATAGTTACTTTTTTGGGGTTCAAAAATCGTTTGAATTGAGTTAAACATAAGAATTTTTGTATCATTTGGTTTGAATTTTTTGATTATAACTAAATTAAAACTGAAACATTTAGTGTTTCATTTCTCAATCGGTTTTCAATTAAAATTTTTTTAAAAAATTAACAATATTAATACTATTCCAAAAATTGATCTATAGATTTGCAGTTCCATTTCAATTCTTCAAAGTTGTAGAAAGACTTCATTTACTATCCACCTCTTAAGTTGTATAATTTACCAAAACATACACAATATTAATATTACATTGCTTACCGAAAACTTTTTTCGTCCCCAAAACTTTTTAAACATAAAATGTTTAAATAAACCACTTTAAAAGATATTGTAATATTAACTACCACCGTTTTTTTTCTGAATTACATATTTGTACACCTTTATGACTTAGAAATAAATTCTTATACACTATAATCCCGCACTTGGCGCATCTCAAAATCTAGTCTTAAGTAACGGGGAATGTGATTTTACAGTATGGAAAGAGGCACATGTTGCACAAATGGAACATATAGTAACGTTTCCCACCCCTTAGACTATAGGTGGAGACAAGAATTATATAAATTGTAGCATCGACGGGGCATGAAAGGACAAAAATCCTACATCTGACTTGGAGCGGTTGTGTCGAGATGAACAAGGAAGGACTATACTTATGGGGGCCAGAGGTCAAAGACGATACCTTTTACCATTACATATAGAGATAGAGGCATTGATTTGGGTAATGCGGATACTTAACGAACGGGAATCACCTGCCAGGTTTTTGAGACGGACTATACCGAGTTGACTTCTATTATCCATAATCATGAAGAATGGCTAGCTTTCTAGACGTTCATCGAAGAATCACAAGCATTAGTTTCATTGCTAAGTTCACTCTGAATCTTATCCCTCGTACGCTAAATGGGAATGCGGACTGTCTAACCCGCGCCACTAGATCTTTTATCTCGTGAATGTACCTTTGTAGACACTGTTTCTCCCAATTGGGCAACCAATTTTGGCATTTCTTTCTAATTGATATATGGTTGAAAAAATATATAGTAATATGACTAAAGTTACTTCTCTTTGAATATATAGAAAATTGAAATATTCTCATTGGTTTAATTTAATGACGTGTTTGTTAATATGATCTATACTTAGGAGTGTATTGAATTGAGCATTATATGATATTTGATTTTTAGAGATTTTTTTTGAAGATTTTAGTGAATTAGGGAAGTAGTTGTGATTTTTTTAAAGTCACTGAAAATTCATTACTTAAACACATTTCCAGTAACAGTGGATTTAAAGATACATGTTAAAATCTCCATTTCAATAACAGTAAATTTTAAATTTCAAAAAATAGTAGTAAATTTTACAAGTCTTTTAAAAATTATTTTTCGAATAATATAAAATTTTGTATTTTAATACAAATCACTTCAAATCATTGTTTGAGTACAACTCTTAGACACCTATGATTTTCACTCATTTTCTCTCTTTATCACTTAAATTAATATATAAAATTTCCTGGATCACCCAAACATGAACTAAAGAATTTTATGAATTACTTGTCCATGATGGTCACCAATGCAATGCGCATAGCGCAACATTGCGACAAATGCCAAGTGCATGCACAATCCAACAAATTATCCCTGCAAAATCTCAAATCTATAAGCGCTCTTTGGCTTTTCGAAAGTGGGGGATGAATTAAGTTGCCTTTCATAAAGTGCTTGTACTAGAATTCGAAATACAATGGAACAATGTAAACTTAGTTCTAGCTATATCCTCTATGTACTGAAAGTAGAAAGTTGTGGATCCCCCTCATAAGGTTATCAGTCTCATATTTGTAGTAGAAAGTTGACATATACCATTAAAAATAGGAAAGATTCATGCATATTTTGGATATTATAAGATTTTCTTTTATCTTGTAGATTTCCTTTCATCTTAACCCGAAAGTTCTTTCAACTTAACCGAACCATGAATTTTCTCCATGTTCTGAGAAGCTGTCATACTACTTCAAATCAATAGAGTTTTTCTTAATTTAATCAGTATCTACATAATTACAAATTTGTAAATGTTATATTTGATGGTAACATTTGATACAATAGAAAAAATAAATTTAAACTTTAAATGTATTTTATATAAAAAATATTTTTATGAGGAACTAAAATATAAAATTTAAATACATCAAATATATCTAATAGTCAAACTCTTGATATCTAGACTTGAAAATCTCAATATTCGAATCTAGATTCACATTCGCTAAATATGATATTACACTATCCAAATCTAAATCTAAAATATTGAAAAGCGAAATATCTTTGAATCATGTCGAAACAAATATTGGATGTGATTGGATCCAAAATAATAGTTATATCCTACTTTGAGTTAATGTTTATAACTACATAATATTTTATATAAATATAGGTTAATTCTCACAAAATAATTTATCAAGATGTTTCATATAACAAAAGACTATGTAACTGAATATTTCAAAATTTAACTACTCTTAACATACTTTTTTATTTTAAATATTATAATCTCGTGTTCGGCACGTGTCAGAATCTAGTATCCCATTATTTTAGAGCGTTTTAATGTGCATCTAGTTTTAGTCTAAACGTACCGTTTAGCTTTATGTAAAACGAACTACATCTAGATGTTGCGTCCAAATATTGCATCTTGATGAAGAATCAAACATATTCTAATTGATTATTAGCGTATAAGAGCATTTCCAACCAATCACTCAATCTTTTTACTCTAAAATAAAGTGATTTTAAAATAAAATTGTGTTTTATTCTATGTATTATTCTAAAACAGAGTAACCAATAATATTTTTTAAATATGGAGTAGATGTTTTTTTTTTCAAATATGGAGTGGTGTCTATTCTTGCTCCATTTTAGAATTGAAAATAGAGCAAACTAGGAGAAATTTTATAATAGAGTGCGGTTAAAAGTGCTTTATGCTTGTTTTTCCCAACCAAATCATTAATTAATTAAAAAAAAATTCATGATTGGTAATCCAGTCGGGAGGGAAAGAGTTTACAAAAGAAATCTCTGTATCACAGACCTAATAGCACACGCCAGATAGTCTGCTTTGGAGTTTCGCGAACGAGAAATTAAAGGAATAATAAAAAAAGGAAACAAAACGCGAAGGGTGCATAATTCATTAGCAAAGTTTGAGAAAGGTGGCCATTTTTCAGGGTCTGAATAATAGTGATAAGTTATGTACAATCTGTCTCAAAATCCTGAAATTTTGTCCTTCTATCAATCATCTCGTGCACCACCCACAAAAGAGCTTTCATTTTTACAGTGTAGCAGTGTTATACTTCTTCTTTTACTTCTGCCCCGATCTAAATCGTCCTACCTTCTGGTGTTTCACAAATCATCTGAAACCTGACCTTGGATTCATAAGTTTCCAGGAACCGTTCACTTTGCACCGAATCGTCGTACCATTGTTTATTTCCTGAGTCACATCTTGCCTTTCGTCGAGAGATATTTCTTGTAATTGTGTCCATAACAAACATTCACTCTTTGCATGTTCTACCGCCTCCGGCTCTACCTTTAAAACACTTTTTGATTCCTCGCAATCCATAAAAACTACAATATCTATATATAGAGGTCATGCATTTCCTTTGCGCTAAATGTGGCGACAATCTCCAAACTAGATAATCGAGATTTGTGAATACTAAACTTGAAGGGAAACTTGAACCCATGATGGAAAGAGAACATAAAATCCACACTTTTATCAAATTGGGACATTTGAAGAAGACATGGTTGACCGTCTCTTTAACCAAAGCGGAAGGCTATGTGCATGTTCAAAAGATTAATGTTAGTGGGAGAAGATTGTGAATGTCTAGCTCAAGCAAAAAGTGAACCGGAAATTGTACTTTAGCTTGATTAAATACCGGTATTTGGAGCGAAGCCTGAACCGAAATTCTGACAAAAATCACAAATTTAATGGTCCGGGCGGCTGGTTAGCTCCGGATGTGAAAACTAATATTATTAGTTGGAAATAATTTTATTTGTTTAAAAAACGGGAAATTAGATCTATAGGTAGCTAGTTTGCTCGTTTCGCTGCTTCAGATCTCTCCGACGATTACGATTACGACCCAGCCTCATCGGTCAAGGACTGATCGAAACCAGAGTGCAGAGGCAATTCTCATCTCCCTCTCGATTCCTTCGTATCTTTTTGTCGATGATCTGGTTTCATTGCGTTCGATTTTGCGTTTTGCCGCAGAAAACTGCTGTTTGAACCTGAAGAAGACGAAGAGGAATATAAACAGAAACGATGGCGGCGGGTGGATTTTTGACTCGAGCATTCGAGACGATGCTCAAGGAGTCTGGAGGCAAGAAGTATCCTGATCTCCAGAAAGCTATTCAAGCATATCAAGGTTAGATCTCTGTTTCTTTGTTTTTTTTTCTCATTTCATATTGGTTTCTGTTTGCAAATTCCACCATTTGAATCATGATCGTAGCTACCGTTTTCTGCTAGATATCCGTCTATGTATCTTAAAATGTGCTCGCACAAGCTGAGATTTCAGGTTATGTTTAGTTTATTAGTCAATTTTAGTGTAGCGTCAGAGGACAAGGATAATAATGCTTTGGTTTCTCTCACTCAAGCCTTTGATCTAATTCTCGCTGTTAGTTTCTATCTGATTCTTAAATGTGAACAAAGATGCTACCTATTATTCTTTTGTTTGAGTAATTTAACCCTTTGAGAGACACAAGTTCTTTTAGATTCCAATCAATCTATTATTCTTTGTACAAGAAAGGGATTATACATGGTTACATAATGTTTTGCTTATTTCTACGAGAAAATAAAGGCAAGTCTGTTCCATTATTACAAACTTTCTCTGAACTTGTCATCTCCATGTATATCTACTCCAAGTTGCATATGCTATTTAGGTTTTCTACTTACCTGTGCCAATGATGTGCTCAAAAAAGTAGTATGAAAGACGTTCACTACCTGCTCCTATCTAGCAATAACTGACTTTTCAACAAGTTGTTAGTTAAGGCTTCTCTCTACATTTTGTTTCTTTTTCTTGTTCGGCCTTTGCATATTTTCTTTTTATGACACAAAAATATGGTGGTTATAATGTTTTCTTTTGCTAACGACTTTAGCTTCCATATGTCATTTTTTAATAGATGGTTCAAAGGTTGTTACGCATGCTGCAGCCTCGAGCATAGATGAGAGGTAATGACCATTGTTCCATTTTCTTCTAGCTTGTTGGTTTTGCCCCGTCTTTTAGGAGTTACTGTGGAGGATTGAGTTTTTCGACATAAATGGAGATTTACTTTGAATTTTTTTTTTGATATTAGGTAGCCATATGTTGGTGTTTGTTATTGACTTTTAGCCATGGTGGCTAGGTTTGATATATGAAAACACTTTGCCAAATCGAATGTCAAATTTTAGTCTTCTTCAGAGTTTTAGCCTTTTTTATTTGTTTGAATTCTAAATTTCTAATTTCAACTGTTCAATATTGAACAGTTTTCATAATTTAGTTGAAAAGGTGGGCTGTTCTGTAGGTTTTCCCTAATGCATGTGAGAAATATTTTCAGTGGTCTACTTCTGCGTTACTGATTGAATTATGTTTGACTTCAGTTCACAAGCAGAAGGTGGAGGTGAAAAAACTGGGGGAGAAGGAGTTGAACAGCAAAATATCCCGAGCGCTGAAGTAGCCGTGCAGGCTGCCCAATCAAAAAGCGGGACAATTAACATTTCCTTAGCAAATGCTGGACACACATTAGGGGGAGCTGAAGTGGAGCTAGTTCTGAAGCCTCTACGCCTGGCATTTGAGACAAAGAACTTAAAAATTTTCGATGCTGCTTTGGATTGTCTTCATGTATGTTTTTTTTTCAATTGCTTGGAGTATTCCTGGCTGTTTGACTCATTAATTTATTTTAAAAATTTCTGTAACTCTTATCTCCGGTCATTCAATCTGTGTTATGTATATGTTTCTTATTCTTTGCTTGTTGCAAGCAGAAACTGATTGCCTATGATCATTTGGAGGGGGATCCGGGTTTGGATGGCGGAAAAAATTCTGCACCTTTCACTGACATTCTAAACATGGTTTGCAGCTGTGTTGATAATTCATCACCAGATAGGTATGTCTCTTCGTGTTTCAAAATCTTCTGGAGATTGGTTATACCAATTGTTAATGCTGAAAACTTTGTGCAGCACTGTACTTCAAGTGCTGAAGGTTCTTCTTACAGCTGTTGCTTCAGGAAAGTTTAAAGGTAAGCCTCTGTTTTCTAACTTTTCAAGGGCCGAACCAATTTTCTATTTATTGTGCTTGCAACATCAAATTAGTTTATTTTAATATGCTTTGATCGCAGTGCATGGGGAACCATTGTTGGGAGTTATTCGAGTTTGCTATAACATTGCTCTAAACAGGTATACATTCTCTCCTTTTATTTGATTTTTTATCACTCCAGACATAATCACTAAGTACGGAAATTTACTGTAGCAAGAGCCCAATAAACCAAGCAACTTCGAAAGCAATGTTGACTCAGATGATAAGCATTGTTTTCAGGAGAATGGAGACTGACATTGTAAGGAATTCAATTTTCTCAATGTTGCATATGTTTTACTAATACATGAAAAAATGTTGTATCAGTATGATCGTGCTGACAATTGAATGAATATATATAGGTTTCCGCATCATCCACAGTGTCTTCAGAAGAACATGTACCAAGCGACAGTTCAAGCCCTAAAAATGACGAAATTACTGCGGCTGACCAAAATGAGAAAGAAATAACCTTAGGAGATGCACTCACTCAGGCGAAGGACACAACCCTTGCTTCTGTGGAAGAGCTGCATACGCTTGTGGGCGGTGCTGATATTAAGGTTGGTCATATAATAAAATTTTCTTTAGTGTCGTGCCTGGATAAGAAATGTATTCTTCAAGAAGGGACTGTGGAATGGATTTTAGAGAAGGTTACAAATTCTTTAAAAGAAGATTCTATACTATTTTGAGCTTTTGTTTTTCGTATATACTTCTGCCATATCTCGTCGTTGCCTATAATTTTGTAGTCCCTTGTCTGAGAATGCCCGCTAAATATTTATCTTGTTACAAGTATGTGTCTCATAGGCTCCATAGAGTTCACTTGTCTGAAATTTAGCAAGAACAGAGAAAAACTGCGAGACTGTGTGTAGGATAGTTTCTTGAGTCTTTCTGATAGATGGAAGACTATTGTACGCTGTGGTTCAAAAGTTGCGGTTTTTGCGGACATTGAAGTTCTTAATTCTATGATCAGGGTTTAGAAGCTGCCCTTGATAAAGCTGTGCATCTTGAAGATGGCAAGAAAATAAAACGGTATGGTTCATACCGCTCTGCTAAATTTCAGAGTTTAAGCATTTGCTTTACTGATTATATACTGATATGTCCTAAAGCCTATTTAGATTTGTGTGTGTGTGTTTATGTGTTTGAGCTTGTGTGTGTTTATGTGTTTGAGTTTGTGTTCATGCACACACTGTATTATACTCATAAACTTGCATGCAGCTGAACATTCACACATTTTCCTGTTTTGATTAGGACATAGTGGGTTAGACTTTCTTTTTTTTTTTTTGACGTCAGGTTAGACTTTCTTTTTCATTGAAAGAGTCATGACTCTGTAATAAACTTTTAATCTACAGAGGCATCGAGCTGGAGAGCATGAGTATTGGACAGCGTGATGCATTGTTAGTGTTCCGTACCCTTTGCAAGGTTGGCTTTTTGCGGGTTCCATCTCTCTATCCTTGGCTAGATATTTTTAGTGCTTGTGTGACTAAATTTTGAAATTCTATATCAGATGGGCATGAAAGAAGATAGTGATGAAGTCACAACCAAGACACGTATATTGTCTCTTGAGCTTCTTCAGGTAAACCTAGTGACATGATCTTGTAAATTTGTAACGGAGGCTTTAAAAATGTATCAGGTATAAATAATTTTTATTTTGAAGTCAGATAGAGGTGTGCATACATGATTGTTGTGACTACGAACCTTCCAATTGCACATCACATGAAAGTTATTGATATTTTGCCATCAAATGTAGGTGTGAATATCTGATTTGTGACTGAACTTTCCTATGGTTCCTGCCTAAATGTCTGAATACTCCTTGCATTTAATGTTGGATTTTACACCCGAAACAGTTTGGTTCATTGCTTGTGAAAGGCCCGTATATACCTCTTTGCTTATCCTGACTCTCAGAAAACAAAGAAGAATTGTCAACCTTAGATTGATATTCTTGTTGTATTTTCTCCGAAGGTCCTTTCTGTTGGTTAAGTTTGACCGACTTTTCTGCAACAAATATGTTTGCAATATGCAGGGTTTGCTAGAAGGGGTTAGTCATTCGTTTACGAAGAACTTTCACTTTATTGATTCAGTGAAAGCTTATCTCTCATATGCATTGTTGCGGGCTTCAGTATCTCAATCCCCTATCATATTTCAGGTTTATTTCCGTTTCATGTAGATCTTTGAGAGTTCTATCATATAATGTTAACATCTGACAAGGATTCATGTTCCGGCAGTATGCATCTGGTATCTTCTCTGTGCTTTTGCTGCGGTTCAGAGATAGTTTAAAAGTAAGCATGGGATGTCTCCGGTTTCGAGTTTCTTTTTCCTTTTTGCAGCTCTTCTTATCGTTCTACAGTATTTTCTGATCCTATTACTCATTTTCAGGGTGAAATTGGTATCTTTTTCCCCATCATTGTCTTACGATCATTAGATAGCTCTGAGTGTCTCCATGACCAAAAGATGGGTGTTCTTAGGTATGATATCATTCTGCTCTGTCCATATGTATTTTGCTTTGAATGTCTCTTAAGCATGCGAGTCTACGATTTCTTTTGCTGTGAGCTTCATGGATATTTGTTTGTTTTCTTTTCAGGATGCTTGAGAAAGTCTGTAAAGATCCGCAGATGCTTGTTGATGTGTATGTAAACTATGACTGTGATCTAGAGGCTCCAAACTTGTTTGAGCGCATGGTGTGCTCCAACTTCTTCTCTTTTATATAATGACTGCATGTCCGCAATGTGACTGATAGTTATGGCTGACATTACATCTTTTTTCGTTTCTTCTAGGTAACAACACTGTCTAAAATTGCTCAAGGGTCTCAGAGTGCTGATCCAAATCCTGCCATGGCTTCACAGAATTCATCCGTTAAAGGCTCATCCCTTCAGGTACGTGTCATTTGCTTTACCTGCCAAAAAACTACTTAAGTTTCCATATATATAATCAATTTAGGAACTTACTTCTTATATATTTACAGTGTCTTGTAAACGTTCTTAAATCCCTGGTTGATTGGGAGAAAATCAGGAGAGAGGCAGAAAATAGTACAAGAAATGCAAATGAGGACTCTGATTCTGCTGGAGAGCCAATGGAAACCAAAAGCAAGGAAGATGGCCCAAGCAACTTTGAGAAGGCTAAAGCTCACAAATCCACAATGGAGGCAGCCATCTCTGAGGTTATATATTAATATCCTGAATGCTTGTCAGTTGTACTGACATACTAAATGGGTAATCACTTTTGCAGTTCAACAGGAATTCAGTGAAGGGTGTAGAATATCTAATAGCAAACAAGTTGCTCGAAAGGAATCCTTCATCAGTTGCAAATTTTCTGAGAAGCACTTCGAGTTTGAACAAGGTAGAAATATAGAACTATTTGTGGTTATTTTCAGCATTTATAGGGGGGGATATAACAGTTCTTATTTATAGGTTATGATCGGCGATTACCTGGGCCAACACGAGGAGTTTCCTCTTGCTGTCATGCACGCATATGTTGATTCAATGAAATTTTCAGAAATGAAGTTTCATTCAGCTATTCGTGAATTTCTCAAAGGTTTTAGACTTCCAGGAGAGGCTCAAAAAATTGACCGCATTATGGAAAAGTTTGCAGAGAGGTAAGGACACCATGCATTATTTTCATTATCTTTTTTGGGTTTGGTACAAGTATCAAGCTTGTTACTTATTTATGGATTAGATGAATTGAAAACCTATATATTATTTTCTTGTCCATTTTTCCTATTAATAACTAACATTTTCCGTTCCACTACTCCTTTGAGTAGATACTGTGCAGACAATCCAGGCTTGTTTAAAAATGCAGACACCGCCTATGTTCTAGCCTATGCAGTTATCATGTTGAATACAGATGCGCATAATCCAATGGTTTGGCCTAAGATGTCAAAATCAGATTTTATACGTATGAATGCTACGAATGATCCTGAAGATTGTGCTCCAACAGAACTTCTGGAAGAGATCTATGATTCTATTGTACAAGAAGAAATTAAACTAAAAGATGATGACAGCAGTATAAGGAAGTTCAGCAGTCAAAGACCAGGAGGAGAAGAAAGAGGTGGTCTAGTCAGTATTCTTAATTTGGGTTTGCCAAAAAGAATATCAGCAGCTGATGCAAAGTCTGAGACAGAGGACATTGTTAGGAAAACACAGGAGATTTTCCGAAAGGATGGAGTGAAAAGAGGAGTCTTTCATACTGTAGAGCAAGTAGACATTATAAGGCCCATGGTGGAAGCTGTTGGATGGCCTTTGCTTGCTGCTTTCTCTGTTACAATGGAAGTAGGTGATAACAAACCAAGAATTCTTCTCTGCATGGAGGGATTTAAAGCTGGAATACATATTGCTTATGTTCTTGGAATGGATACAATGCGATATGCCTTTCTAACATCGCTTGTCAGGTAAACTTGTATAACTTTTTTCACACCCCTTTTTATATTTCAGTGATTATTTAGGTTGCCTTGTTTATTGGTTATTTATGCATGTGTCATTGCGGGGAAAGTTTTATTGGAGCATAGTCTGTGGCATGTTGACAATTTTTCCGTGAATGGTGCACAGGTTCACCTTCTTGCATGCACCAAAAGAAATGAGGAGCAAAAATGTTGAAGCATTGAAGATATTACTGGCTTTGTGTGACTCAGAACCAGATACCCTTCAAGATACTTGGAACGCAGTTTTAGAATGTGTTTCTCGGCTCGAATTCATTGTTTCTACTCCTGGGATTGCTGCAACAGTTATGCATGGATCAAACCAGATCTCCAGGGATGGGGTTGTTCAATCATTGAAGGATCTAGCTGGGAGACCGGCTGAACAAGTTTTTATAAACAGTGTGAAGCTGCCCAGCGAATCTGTTGTGGAATTCTTTACTGCTCTATGTGGTGTTTCAGCTGAAGAGCTGAAACAATCTCCTGCCCGTGTTTTTAGCTTGCAGAAGCTTGTTGAGATCAGTTATTACAACATAGCTCGTATTCGAATGGTATGATTCTGATAGGCTTCTATCCTTCTCGATGCATGGTTAACCATAAAAGCTTATACATGGCCAAAACATATACACTATCATCGTACCTCATGCTACTGAAATGGTGGGATACTTTGCTGTATATTCTGTTCTAAATTTGTATCAGTGCACATTGCAACAGGTTTTGGTGTCTTATGAAACTATATACTGATTCCCTATGTATCTTATTTATACATGCTCTTTGATACTTCAAATTTATGCATATATTACTGAACTTTTGTTTGCTTTTGTGACATATACCAGGTCTGGGCAAGAATATGGTCTGTCCTTGCTGAACATTTTGTATCTGCTGGTAGCCACCATGATGAAAAGATTGCAATGTATGCCATAGATTCTCTGAGACAGCTTGGCATGAAATATCTGGAACGTGCTGAGCTCACCAATTTCACTTTCCAAAATGATATTCTCAAACCGTTCGTTATTATCATGCGGAATACTCAAAGTCAGACCATACGGAGCCTAATTGTTGACTGCATCGTTCAGGTTGCTTGCTTGGTCTTTCTAATTTGGAAAATTAATATTTTCTGTGTTTTTGTTACTCAGTAGTATGCAGCCATTTTCTCAGATTTAATAGCTAATCAATTATTTTTATACTCTGTAGTATGCAGCCGTAACAATAGCTAATCAATCTTTTTTTTTGTGTTAGATGATAAAATCTAAAGTGGGAAGTATAAAATCGGGATGGAGGAGTGTTTTTATGATATTTACAGCTGCTGCAGATGACGAAATTGAATCGATAGTTGAAAAATCATTTGAGAATGTTGAGCAAGGTAACAAATCTCCCATCAAACTGTGGACTTGTATCCTATTTTTAGTGTACTTTCTCACTCTTTCGTTTCGATAAATGCTTACCTAACACACTAGTTTGTTTGCAGTTATTCTGGAACACTTTGACCAGGTGATCGGTGACTGCTTCATGGACTGCGTCAACTGTCTTATCAGATTTGCCAATAACAAAGCTTCAGACCGAATAAGCCTGAAAGCTATTGCCCTTCTAAGAATATGTGAGGATCGGCTTGCAGAGGTATGTTTTCGAGCTAAATTGGCCTGACGTTTCAGCATTTTACTCTTTAGTTTTATATACTTAATCCTATACTCCTCACTCCCTCTTGTTCGTATCTACTTTTTGGTGTTTCGTCAAACTCCATCACTTCCTTTTGAGTTCCCCTATGTTATTTTGTTTGCTCATTTGCCTTCGGTGATTTTCAGGGAATTATACCAGGTGGTGTTCTCAAGCCTATCGATACCAATGAGGATGAAAGTTTTGATGTGACAGAGCATTACTGGTTTCCGATGCTTGCTGGTTTATCTGATCTCACATCAGATCTAAGGGCGGAAGTTAGAAATTGTGCTCTGGAGGTGTTGTTTGATTTGCTGAATGAACGAGGCAAAAAGTTCTCCACACCTTTTTGGGAGAGTATCTTCCATCGCATCTTGTTTCCGATTTTTGATCATGTGAGTCATGCTGGAAAGGAAAGCTTAATATCTTCCGGGGATGTAAAATTTCGTGAAACAAGCATTCATTCCCTTCAGCTTCTCTGCAATCTCTTTAATACGTTCTACAAGGTACTGATGAAGCATTTTCATTTGTTCCCTCCGTGCATATCTTGCCCATTGTTACTCTATTTACTTTAAGACCTTTTGTAGTACTTGTCATGTTTACCACATGAAATTGTGCACAAAAATTCTCTAAACATGCGAAGTCACAACAAATTATCGTGTGCTGCAAATTTGATCATTGAATTTTTCACCTTTGGAACAGGAAGTTTGTTTTATGCTGCCTCCACTTTTAAGTTTGCTCCTGGATTGTGCAAAGAAATCAGATCAGACAGTTGTTTCAATTTCACTAGGAGCATTGGTCCACCTCATAGAAGTTGGAGGCCACCAATTTAGTGAGGGCGACTGGGATATGCTCTTGAAAAGCATAAGGTGACCATCTTTCATCACAAAAGTTTATCTACGAATGTTATTATCTAACTTTTTTTCTCTCGGTTGCCAGAGATGCATCGTACACAACTCAGCCGCTGGAGCTATTGAATGCTTTGAGTTTTGACAGTCCGAAAAAGAACCTAGTTTTGATGGGAGATATAGAGGCTGATGCCTCCGTTTCTCCACGAGTTGATCGTATTCCTGACGATGTCAAAGATAATGGGAGAGTCTCCACCCAGGAATCTCCAAGGATTGGTTCTCGTGGTGCTTCCCTTGAATCTGTGATACACCCCAAATCTGATGGTTCAGAAGGTTGACTCTTAACTTTTATAGAACTATGGAATATGCTTAAAAAACACAAGCGACAATATGTTTTTATGGGAGATCCAAATGGAACAAAATTGAGAAATACCATACATTTCATAGGGAACCTCAAAGGTGTTCGAAAAAGAATTGCTAGTGAACTAGGACATGTCGGGGCTGGTAACATATTTGAAAAAAAAATGGAATTGTACAACGCCATGTTTCTTATCTTTATGTTTTCCATTAAAGGTTCGTCTGGAAAGTCTCAAAAAGATGGGGATGATGAGAATCTGCAGCGGAGTCAGACTTTTGGTCAAAGATTCATGGACAATCTCTTCCTCAGGAATCTCACATCTCAACCAAAAAGCTCTGTTGCAGAGGTTGTACCCTCTTCTCCATATAAGGTATTTTGCATGTGCTCCTTGGCTTGCTAATTTACACGCTTCACAGGCCATTCCTATTTTTTTGGGTCATAGACTCATAGTTCTCTTACTTCTCTAAGTAATATGAAAAATAACGAGAAACTCTTACAATTACTTCCTCTTGTAGCATGTGGATCCTACAGAGCCCGTCAACAGAGAAGAAGAGAGTCCATCTCTGGGAACTATTAGAGGAAAATGCATCACACAATTACTACTACTTGGTGCTATCAACAGTATCCAGGTATTTTCATGTCTTCTCTCGTTCGCTATGATGCCAAAGCGAATGCTCATATTCTTGAACACCTGATTCCCGATAAAATTAGAGAAAATGTATAGAGTGTTGCAAAGTAACTGCTGCATCTTTCCTGTTTAATTCTGCAGCAAAAATACTGGAACAATCTGAAAACAACACAGAAGATTGCGACTATGGACATCTTATTCGCTTTCATAGAATTTGCTGCTTCCTACAATTCATATTCTAACCTCAGAACACGTATGAATCACATTCCCACAGAGAGGTTAGTAAGAATGGCCCTGTTGGAACCGAGTTATGAATAAATATTTCACCTAGGATATAATTGGAACTGTTCATTATTTTACGCAGACCACCTTTAAACCTTCTCCGACAAGAGCTGGAAGGAACCACCATATATTTAGATGTCTTGCAAAAGACAACTTCTGGGCTTGCGGATGTTGCTTGTAACACGGACGATAAGCTAGAAGGTGCAGCGGAAGAAAAACTGGTATCGTTCTGTGAACAAGTTCTAAAAGAAACATCCGATCTCCAGTCTAATTTGGGGGAGACTACTAACATGGATGTTCATCGGGTATTGGAGCTGCGTTCTCCGGTGATTGTGAAGGTAAAATCCTAATTGCCTATACAGTTGTTACAATTAGGATTTTGCCTATACACGGGTTTGTAAAATTTTCGCTAGAAAGGATAAATTTTTTTGTCTTATTTTGTTCCAGGTTCTTGAAGGCATGTCTGTAATGAACAACAAAATATTCAGGAAACACATGAGAGAGTTCTACCCTCTGCTCACGAGGCTTGTCTGCTGCGAACAGGCAAGTTCCTTACTCTGCGCACCAGCTTTGTTTATTACTTTTTTCTGTAGTTAGTTTTGGGCGTAGGAGCTGGCGACACACTTCCTTTGTTTAAGGTGTAACCGGTGGAGCTAAACTCCACGAGTTGTTGTCATTGTTTTGCAGATGGACATACGAGGTGCACTAGCCAACCTGTTCAAAGCACAATTGAAGTCTCTTTTGCAACAATGAATGATTTATAAAATGTGAAATTGTGGTTAAGAAAACACTCTTCCATGTCATTTACTCCGACAGCTTGGGTTTGTTTTTTTTATTCCCTGATTAAATTGTCCTTCTCAATTCCGATTAAATTGTCAGTAGTAATCATACCGCATCAGTTGCTTTCAAAATCTTGTTACCATGTTTAATCACGTCAAACTTATAAAAACCTCAAAATTTATGGCATTCTTGATTTTTGGTTGATTCATTTGCGTTCAGAGATAACTTTTTTTTTTGGGTTTGGTTGCTTCTTAGACATTGTGGACTCGGTGATATCAAAGCTGACCAAACATTGACTTCGCTTCTCAATCCCTGACGATGATCAAGTTTCAAACTCAACTCCAAAACCGCAAGTCTACAGAATAGTCGTTTGCAGCATAGTTCGGAGATAAAGTCTATAAGGAAAAAAACATCTAATACACTAAGTTCTCTAGATCACAAAGTTAAGCCAGGTCAACACGGTTTGGTAAGGAACTAGGCATGAAAAAGGCACACAAAATTAATAAGAAGATAAGCAAAATGCAAGCAACAAGTCCTAAGCAAAGCAATCAACCAAGATAAAATAGCAAATATCAAGCATTTAGAAGAAATATGGATCATGAGTCAAGATAAATTATAAGGGATGACTAGCTACTAACCAATGATGCTAAGACAATTTTTTTTGTCTGCAATGATGCTAATACAATAAAGCAGTCTCATCAATGTCAAAGATCCCAAAAATAAACTATTTCATTTTCTTGACTCTAATCCCTTTACTAATCACCTAAATAAACTAATTTTCCAATTGTAATTAAGTATAGTTGATTTTATCAGACAAGATAGACTGACTATGTCTTCGGTCGATAGATTAGTCTGGCTATTCGAACTAGTGTTGCAACATCTAATAAATTTGAGTGATTTTTACTATTTAGAAATATGAATCTGTGTTGAAGGTTAAAAGTACATCTAATAGAAGAAAAGAATTAGTTTTGTGTAGTTCAAATTTTTTTTCATCTTATTATATAAACCTGAACGCGTTTAACGTGAGCACGACATGTATGCATAGTTATAAATCACGAGATTTCGACAAGTGTCATCGTTAGCTTAGATTATGACATGTGTCATTTTATAATGTAGTTTGTATAAAAAATTTCTTTTCCAAATCACGTAATTCTTAAAAAGGTAAAAGAATAAAAAGAAAAAACATTATTATTATCTTAAAATATTTCCTTTAATTTTTTTCTTATTTGATATTTTATAGTTGGAATTAGATTCTCTATTTATAACTATAGTTTTAGCATATTTTACCTGTGTATAATGCAGATCATAATCTAGTACATATAAAAGTTGATGGATCCATTTGAAGTTTGTGGGTAACTTGAAGAAAGAGAATAATAAAAGAGTAAAAGAAAAATGAAAAAGAAATAGGATCACCACAATGAGTGTCTGGTCTTTTTTTTTTTAAAACATCTGATATAATTGAGAATTAGAATAAGTTTACATAAGCACTAGAACGTCTTGGCGCATGAAACAGAGAACAAAACAAAACTAACGAGAAAAGTAGATACAACAAACAAAAAACTTGACACTTAAGAAGACTAAATTTCAGAATCAAACACTTTAAAGGGAGGAAATGTTAAGAGGCCGAACATATCCCATCCTTTTTTCTGCTTTCAGAATTGTCATTAACCAGTTAGGAGATCCTGAAGCTACATATGATTGTCTCCTATTTTCAAGCGATACACTACGAGCGATTAAAAAAGTACTTATGTTTGCATTGCGACTCTCAATAACTAAACACCAATCACCAATCCCCTGTAGGAAAAATAATATTTCCGAAGTGTGGTCTCTCAGGGCTGGCCACTCGGGGGGATGAGACTACTAATTCATTCGCATTGCAAGCAAAGGTAACGCGATCAATGTGGTGATTACACATACTTTCAATGGCCCATAGCAAGCCTTTATGATTGACTTCCAATGTATTAGTAACTCCGCAGAACGCACGCCAACTATGAGGTATAACATCACTGTTGTTATCACGGAGAATCCAAGCTGTCTCACCTAGCTGCATGTTCTTAGACTAAGTAAGGCCAACATTGCATTTCAGCCAACCAAGTTGTAGAGGAGACCATTTTACCGATATATGTGCAACTTTGTTGCTCTTTGATGATATATAATTCTTTTCTAGTACATGAGCTTGGAGCCACTCTTCAGAATCACTAAAGATTTTAGAAACACTCTCTTGACTACCAGGTTGTGGAGGAGACCATTTTACCGATACAAGTGCCACTTTGTTGCTATGTGATGAGATAGAATTCTTTTCAAGTACTTGAGCTTAGAGCCACTCTTCAGAATCACTAAAGATCTTAGAAACACTCTCTTAACTACCAAATTGAATGCGAATCATAAAGTCCAAGTAGGTAGCCGAAGTTTTCATAGATCGAATATGGACATGAGGAGGATGAGGGAAGTCACAAAGAGCCCAAATTTGTCAAGATTTGCAACAAGAGAACATGATGTGGTTGATACTTTCCCCATCCTCCCCACAAATTTGGCATTAAGAGTCCACTCTAATTCCTCTGTTATGTAGAGCACCCACTCCTCCTAAAGCCCCACTAAATGGCTTCCACAAGAAAGTCTTTATCTTAGGTGGAGCGGGTAACTTCCAAACACTCTATTGTAGATGATTCAATGAGGGTTGCATTTTAACAGTAGCTACCATATCGCCATTGTAGAATTGACGACTTAGACAATAGCTAGATTTCACCGAATAATTATCATGGTTATTATGTCTCCATATCCAATAGTCACCATCATTTCGCAGAGGCTTTAACAACAAGATATGATGAACACCCTCTCGTATAAAAATTTCAACAAGTTTCTCTCTATTCCAAGTGAAAGATGTCTGATAAAGCAGCACATGAGTCATCAAGTTCAAATTGATTGTTCGGTCTCTATTATACGGCTGCCTTAGATCCCCATCCACTATCCAAGGATCAAGCCAAACCCTGATTGTCTGTCCGTCACCATCCATCCTTCTCAAAACTTGCACAAGTAGTTCTCGGCCAAAAATCAAGCTCCTCCAGGCATATTATGCCCTCAGCCAAGCTCCGCCTTAAGGGTATCATAGTGTACATAATATCTACTTCTCAGAACTTGAGCAAAGGGACAATTCGACTATGTTAGTGCTCCACACTTTTTTTTGCCAGAAGCGCTTGACTAAAACTTGCAGTATCTCGAAACCCAAGTCCACCCTATTTCTTAAAAAGACAGAATTTTACCTACTTATCCACTGCATCTTATTGGTGCCTTGAACATTATTAACCAGAAAGATGCTACCACACTATTAAGATTTGAACGAGTTATTTTTGGTAGCTTGAAAACCCACATGGCGTATACCGGCATAACTAGAGCTACATATTTAATGAGGATTTCTTTGTCATCCTGTGATAAGTTTCTACAAGTTCAACTGTTGAGTCTAGACTTGACTTTGTTTTGGATATACTCAAGAAGTTGGATTTTAGAGCGACTAGAACACTCGGGTAATCGTAAGTAAGTACCCGCTCTGCCTTCATTGTGGATATTCAAAGAATTTTGAATCGGACCAAGTACTTCCTCATCAACATTGTCGTCGAAAGTAATCGAAGATTTCTTAACATTAATGACTTGGCCCGTGATTGACCCATAAAGCTGAAGTATTGAATGCAAAACTTCACTTTGCTCCACTAAAGCTATACAAAGAAACAAGCTATCATCTGAAAAAGGAGGTGATAGACCAAAGGACCTAACGGATCAAACTGAACACCTTCCAGGTGGCCTCCTTTCTGCTTTAGTAAGTAAATGTATCAACCCCTCGGTACAAAGAACAAAGAGAAGCGGCGATAAAAGATCCCCTTGGCGAAGACCACTCTATGGGATCACCAAACCATGTTTCTGACCATTGATAAGAACTGAATAACTTACCGATCTGACATAGAACATGGTCTAAGTGACCTATTTCTCGTGAAACTCGAGAGTTGTTAGTAAACCAGCCAAATAACTCCATTCAACTCTACATATGCCTCAAACATGTTAGTTTTTAGAGTTATTTACACCCATAAGCACTTTTATCTTTTTTATTACACCTATAGGCACTTTCCTACACTCAAGCACTTTTTAAAGAGTATTTTACTATAAAGCTCTTAAGTGTCTTTTTGGTTGAGTAACAATCTGGTTACTATTTACTATAAAATATTATCCAATTAAAATATTTAGTCACGTGGTATTGTTTTATAGAGAAGATTGTGTTAGTAACATATTTGTTATTGTATCGAGAAACGTAAAAAATCATTTTGAGATTCAAAATTTCATTTTTAAATTTCAAACTCTCTCTAATAAATGAATCATCTCCTTCTTCTCCTTTGTAATTATCCAAAAAGAGCATGACTTCAAAATTTCTCCGACCACCATTTGTAACCATCCAAGAAGGTTGGCAACAAAACAACAATCCCATGAACAAGAAGATTTGTCTCTGCAACATCTTTCTCTTTCAGATCCACCTTACGCAACCGCCGCCACAGATCCGCCGCGTAAGAAGCCGATTCGCTTCGCATTGTGGTGGATTTTAGGTATTTCTGATTTGTCATATACTTATTGAATTTTTTCTATAACTCTTTTTGTCTCTTCCCTTTCTCTCTTACTCTCAAAATTAGTTTTTTCCCTTTCATTTTCTTCTATATTCTATGTGTTGATTTTTAAATTTTTGAATTTTTTTCTTTCGTTAGAGAGTGAAGGAGAAGGAGAACTTAGATACATTCCTTTCTACGTTACGCAATGGGATGTTTTGGACGTTGGAGCAAACGAGCAGAGACGAAGAACATCGATGCAGAGGATGAGGTAATTCTCTGTTAACAAATTTTCTCGTTAATTTGTATTCACTATTTTTGGATAGTTTTTGGTGGACAACCGCTCAAATTATTTCTTGTTGAGTTTGGACATCTTTTGAATTTTTGGTCGACATTTTTTTTTCATTAGTTTTTTCTCATTAATTTGTATTCCTTGTTTTTGGAACATTTTTTAGTGGACAACCGCATAAATCATATCTTTTTCAATCATCTCTTGTTGACGATGGACAAACGGTTGTGGACGGGGGGGGGGGG
>OVAN01002399.1:479-33716 GCA_900406275.1 Anastatica hierochuntica | reverse complement strand
CCCAACAGACTAATGGTTATGTCAGCCATCAAATGGTTCATAACATTTTCTTATTTGTTAAACAAGACTTAGGATAATAGATGATATCACTGTTGATTGACTAATATGATGTTTGCTAGTGTGTGATTTATAATTATATATGTTTTTTGTAGCCCTAAGATCGACAAAGCGTCCACGACGGCGGTGTGTATAGGCACTTAGGTCACAGTATAGGACCATTGTTTGCTATGTTTTGGTGCATTAGGTGCCATGTTTGCTACATGTTTTACAACTAGTCTGGCGTGGTTATGTTCCTGAGCCGGGTCTACAGTCTTGCGTGTGCAGCTATCCAGGCTTCGCTGAGTGATTCCCCTGTAACTCACCCCTCATTTCCTTTCCCTTTTCAGGTGAGACTGACGAATAGTCGAATGAGCTGGAAAATATATGGTGTTGTTTTGGGATTATTGATTTCATTTGATTTTCGCTTTCGAAACATTTTGTTTATTTATCGGATTTAGACAAAGTGATTTGATTATTGAATTTATTCGGTATTATTTGTTATTAGACACACTTTGCGAGTAATAGAAGGTTTATTTATGGTTATGTTGAGTTGTTGAGTTGCAACTTAGGATAAGTGACACGCCGTTCTCGGGAGAGGATGAGATGGGTGTTACATTTTGGTATCAGAGCAGGTTCGTTATCCCGATTCTGACCCGAGAGGCGGTTAGGAGGTAGAGTAGTGACTGAATCCAATTTTAAACGCTTTTCAACAACTTTTGAGAATTGGGATTTTTCAAAAAAAATAAAGCCACCAGGCTGTTCAGCATTATTCCATTAATCGTCAGTGTTTCTAGTTCTTAACAAAGTCTTTTCATCTTGATTCTTTTAAAAGTATATCCTCAAGCATACGAAGGGATTTAATCATTGGAAAGTGCATGTTGAGAAGATTTGTGTTATGGCTTAGCCAAGTATATCTAGTTGTCTCAAGAGGAGTAAGGGAGAGCAAAACGAAGATTTGTCGGAAAATAAATGGGGGAGAAGTTGAACATCCCATAACCTGAATGGGTCAGCCTTTTTAAAATTGTTATAGACGCCCGTTAAAGCCCAATTTGTTATTTTAGAAAACTCTAGGTTCTCTTCTTCATTTTTTCTATTTAAGTAGCCATCACCTCACATATTTTTCTCATCATCTAAATTCTTAGCAAAGCCCTGCCAAAATCACTTCATCACCTCGAAACCCTAGAATCACCCATCAGCAACCGCGAACCACCAACGAAAATCACTTAATCATTACTTTCTCTCTCTTCCTGAGCAATATTTTGCCTCGCTCTCTCTGCACATTGATCCGATCGCAAATCCAAGGCCATCAGCGGATAGATCTTGTCGAGGCGTAGCCGTAGCCCCTGACCGCATCTCAATCGGAGTTCAGACACTCCAGAAATCGTCGTTTTATGTTTCATGCAATATAAATGTGTCACCTCACGCGTCGCCGGAACCACCGCCGGACCGCCGCCGGACCCCCGCCGCCGCCGTCCCCGGAACCACCGCCGGCGAATAATTTCGATGAGTTGCTAACGTGCCAGTCTTGCTGACGTGGCAATCTTATGTGTCGATGATGTGTCGCTGACGTGGCAAATCTTGTTGACGTGTCAGAACGAGATTGGTCCTCGTGTCAGATCGATGCTGACTGGATCAGTTGGTACAGAGGTAACGTGTCACTGCTGACGTGGCGAGTCCTGCTGACGTGTTAGAATCAAATAGCTTCACGTGTCAGACTGTTGTTGACAGTGTCGGGCTAAGTTGACCAGTTTAGCCAGTTTGATTGGTTTGACCGTTGACCACAATTTTGAACGTTGACTTTGATCCGCAAGCATTGAATTTGACTGTTGACTTTGATCTATTGACCGATTCGGTCCGGTTTGATCCGTGGGACCTACTTTTCCGTTCTAAATTCGTTTTTTTCCGTTCCGGGGCTTTTTTGATTGATTTTTCGTCATGATTTCAAATTCAGAGTCTGATTAAGCATTTGGGATTCAAAAGCCCCACTTTTCTTCCGATTTGCTAAGGTGTGGAGCTACCGCATAAACCCCATGTAGGCTCTTGGTTTAGCAATCAATTCTCGTTAGATTAGCACCGGAACATGTCTTGTTTGATTGTTTAAGTCTAGTTTTTTTATTATTTGTTAAACCAGAGTTAGGATAATAGATGATATCACTGTTGATTTTCACATATGATGTTTGCTAGTGTGTGATTTATAATTATATATGTTCTTCGTAGCCCTAAGATCGATAAAGCGTCCACGACGGCGGTGTGTATAGGCACTTATCCTATGCTTAGGAAGCCTCTTCGGAGGATGGGGTCGATCATTTAAGTCACAAGATAGGACCATTGTTTGCTATGTTTGGGTGCATTAGGTGCCATGTTTGCTACCTGTTTTACGACTAGTCTAGCGTGGTTATGTTCCTGAGCCCGATCTACGGACTTGCATGTGCAGCTATCCAGGCTTCGCTGAGTGATTCCCCTTCAGCTCACCCCTCATTTCCCTTCCCTTTTCAGGTGAGACTGACGAATAGTCGGATGAGCTGGACGATTTCAGATGTTATTTTGGGATTATTGATTTCATTTGATTTTCACTTTCGAAACATTTTGTTTATTTATCGGATTTAGACTAAGTGATTTGATTATTGGATTTATTTGGTATTATTGGTTATTAGACGCGGTTTGCGTGTAATAAAAGGTTTATTTATGGTTATGTTGAGTTGTTGAGTTGCAAATTAGGTTAAGTGACACGCCGTTCTCGGGAGAGGATGAGACAGGTGTTACATTTTGGTATTAGAGCAAGTTTGCTGTCCCGGTTTTGACCCGAGAGGCGGTTAGGAGGTAGAGTTGTGACTGAATCGGATTTTCAACGCTTTTCAACAACTTTTGAGACTTGGGATTTTTCAAAAAAATTAAAGGCACCAGACTGTTCAACATTATTTCATTAATCGTTAGTGTTTTCTAGTTCTTAACAAAGTCTATTCATCTTGATTATTTTGAAAGTCTAACCTCAAGTATACAAAGGGATTCGACTATCGGAAAGTGCCTGTTGAGAAGATTTATGTTATGGCTTAGCCAAGTATATTTGTTTGTCTCAAGAGGTGTAAGGGAGAAGAATACGAAGATTTGTAGGAAAACAAGTGGAGGAGAAGTTGACAGTTGACCCACGAATTCGAGGACAAATTCATTTCAAGTGGGGGAGAATTGGAACATTCCAAAACCTTAATGGGCCAACCTTTTTAAAATTGTTGGAGACTGGGTCAGTTGGTACAGAGATGATGTGTCACTGCTTACGTGGCAAGTCCTGTTGACGTGTCGAAATAAGATAGGTCCACGTTTCAGACCGTTGCTGATCGTGTCGGGCTGAGTTGACCAGAGTTGACCAGTTTGACCAGTTTGACCAGTTTGACGGGTTTGTCCGTTGACCACGGTTTTGACCATTGACTTTGACCTGCGAACGTGTAATTTGATCATTGACTTTGACCAGTTGACCGATTCGGTCTGGTTTAATCCGTGGGGCCCACCTTTTCGTTCAGAATTCGTTTTTCTCCTTTTTGGGGTTTTTTTTATTTATTTTTCATCCTTATTTCAGATTCAGAGTCTGATTAAGCGTTTAGGATTCAGAAGCCGCACTTTTCTTCCGATTTGCTAAGGTGAGGAGCTACTGCATAAACACCATGTAGGCTCTTGGTTTAGCAATCAATTCTCGTTAGATTAGAACCGGCACATGTCTTGTTTGATTGTTTGAGTCTAATTGTTTTCTTATTTGTTATACCAGACTTAGAATAATAAGTGACATCACTGTTGATTTTCTCATATGATGTTTGCTAGTGTGTGATTTATAATTATATATGTTGTTCGTAGCCCAAAGATTGATAAAGCGTCCACGACGGCGGTGTGTATAGGCACTTTTCATATGCTTAGGAAGCCTCTTCGGAAGGTGTGGGCGATCACGTAAGTCACATGATAGGACTATTGTTTGCTATGTTTAAGTGCATTAGGTGCCATGTTTGCTACATGTTTTAGGACTAGTCCAGCGTGGTTGTGTTGCTGAGCCAGGTCTACGGACTTGTGTGTGCAGCTATCCCTACCTTGCTGAGTGATTTCCCTGTCACTCACCCCTCATTTCCCTTCCCTTTTCAGGTGAGACTGATGAATAGTCGGATGAGTTGGACGATATCTGGTGTTGGTTTGGGATTATTGATTTCATTTGATTTCCGCTTTCGAAAAATTTTGTTTATTTATCGGATTTAAACTAATGGTTTGATTGTTTGATTTATTTGATATTATTGGTTATTAGACGCGGTTTGCGAGTACTAAAAGGTTTATTTATGGTTATGTTGAGTTGCAAATTAGGATAAGTGACACGCCGTTCTCAGGAGAGGATGAGACGAGAGTTATATTTTGGTTTCAGAGTAGGTTTGCTATCCCAGTTCTGACCCGGGTCTACGGACTTGCGTGTGCAGCTATCCAGGCATCGTTGAGTGATTCCACTGTCACTCACCCCTCATTTTCCTTTCCTTTTCAGGTGAGACTGACGAATACTTGCTGACATGTCAGAACGAGATTGGTCCACGTGTCAGATCGATACTAACTAAGTCTGTTGGTACATAGGTGACATGTCAATGCTGAAATTGTGAGTCCTGCTGACGTGTCGGAATCAGATTGGTCCACGTGTCGAACCGGTATTGACTGTGTCGGGCTAAGTTGACTAGTTTAACCAGTTTGACGACCAAGGTTTTGACCGTTGACTTTGACCCGCGAGCGTTGAATTAGACCGTTGACTTTGACCAATTGACCGATTCGGTCCGGTTTGATATGCGGGGTCCACTTTTCCGTTCTACATCCATTTTTCTCCTTTCCGGGTCTTTTTGATTGATTTTTTGTCCTGATTTCAGATTTATAGTCTGATTAAGAATTCTGGATTCATAAGCCCCACTTTTCTTCCGATTTGCTAAGGTGAAGAGCTACCGCGTAAACCCCCTATAGGCTCTTGGTTTAGCAATCAATTCTCGTTAGATTAGCACCGAAACATGTCTTGTTTGATTGTTTGAGTCTAATTGTTTTCTTATTTGTTAAACCAGATTTTGGATAATAGATGATATCACTGTTGATTGTCTCATATGATGTTTGCTAGTGTGTGATTTATAATTATATATGTTGTTCGTAGCACTAAAATCGATAAGCGTCCACGACGGCGGTGTGTATAGGCACTTATCCCATGCTGAGGAAGCCTCTTCGGAAAGTGTTGTCAATCACTTATGTCACAGGATAGAACCATTTTTTGCTATTTTTTGGTGCATTAGGTGCCATGTTTGCTACATGTTTTACGACTAGTCTGGCGTGGTTATGTTCCTGAGCCGGGTCTACGGACTTGCGTGTGAAGCTATCCAGGCTTTGCTGAGTGATTCCCCTGTAACTCACCCCTCATTTCCCTTCCCTTTTCAGGTGAGACTGACGAATAGTCGAATGAGCTGGACGATTTATGGTGTTGTTTTGGGATTATTGATTTCATTTGATTTTCGCTTTCGAAACATTTTGTTTAGTTATCGCATTTAGACTAAGTGGTTTGATTATAGGATTTATTCGGTATTATTGGTTATTAGACACGGCTTGCGAGTAATAAAAGGTTTACTTATGGTTATGTTGAGTTATTGAGTTGCAAATAAGGATAAGTGACACGCCGTTCTCGGGGGAGGATGAGACGAGTGTTACATTTTGGTATCAGAGCAGGTTTGTCGTCTCGGTTTTGACCCGAAAGGTGGTTAAGAGGTAGAGTAGTGACTGAATCGAATTTTCAACGCTTTTCAACAACTTTTGAGACTTGGGATTTTTCAAAAAAATAATGGCACCAGACTGTTCAAGATTATTCTATTAATCGTAAGTGTTTTCTAGTTCTTAACAAAGTCTATTCATCTTGATTCTTTTGAAAGTCTAACCTCAAGTATACGAAGGGATTCAATTATTGGAAAATGCATGTTGAGAAGATTTATGTTATGACTTAGCCAAGTATATCTGGTTGTCTCAATAGGTGTAAGGGAGAACAATACGAAGATTTGTCGGAAAGTAAGTGGGGGAAAAGTTGACAGTTGACCCACGAATTCGAGGATGAATTCATTTCCAGTGAGAGAGAATTGGAACATCCCAAAATCTTAATGGGCCTGACTTTTTAAAATTGTTGCAAAGGCCCGTTAAAGCCCAATTTGTTTTTTTAGAAAACCTTAGGTTCTCTTCTTAGTTTTTTATATTTAAATATCCATCACCTCTCATATTTTTTTCATCACCCAAATTCTTAGCAAAGCTCTACCAAAAGCACTTCATCACCTCGAGACCCTAGAATCACCCATTAGCTACCGCGAACCACCACCGGAAAATCACTTAATCATAACTTTCTTTCTCTTCCCGAGCACTATTTTGCCTCTATCTCTCTTCTCATTGATCTGATCGTAAATCCGAGGCCATCAGCGGATAGAACTTGTTGAGTCGAAGCCGTAGCCGCTGACCGCGTCTCAATCAGAGTTAAGACGCTCAAGAAATCATCGTTTGAAGTTTCGTGGTCTCTAAACGCGCCACCTCACGCGTCTCTGGAACCACCGTCGAACCGCCGCCGGAACCCGCCGTCGCCGGAGCCACCGCTGGCGAATATTCCGGTGAGTTGGTGACGTGGCAGTCTTGCTGACGTGTCGCTGACGTATCCCCGATGTGGCAAATCTTGTTGACGTGTCAGATGGATGTTGACTAGCTCAGTTGGTACAAAGGTGATGTGTCACTGCTGACGTGGCGAGTCCTGCTGACGTGTCAGAATCAGATTGGTCCACTTGTCAGACCGTTGCTAACTGTGTCGAGCTGAGTTGACTAGAGTTGACCACTTTGACGGCTTTGACCGTTGACCACAGTTTTTACCGTTGACTCTGACCCGCGAGCATTGAATTTGACCGTTGACATTGACCAATTGACCGATTTTGTCCGGTTTGATCGGTGGGGTCCACTTTTTCGTTCTAAATCCGTTTTTCTCCGTTTCGGGGCTTTATTGATTTTTCCTCCTGATTTCAGATTTAGAGTCTGATTAAGCATTCAGGATTCAAAAGCCACACTTTTCTTCCGATTTGCAAAGGTGAGGAGCTACCCCGTGAACCGCCTGTAGGCTCTGGGTTTAGCAATTAATTCTCATTAGATTAGCACCGGAATATGTCTTGTTTAATTGTTTGAGTCTAATTGTTTTCTTATTTGTTAAACTGGACTTGAGATATAGATGATATCACTGTTGATTGTCTCATATGATGTTTGCTAGTGTGTGATTTATAATTATATATTTTGTTCGTAGCCCTAAGATCGATAAAGCGTCCACGACAGCGGTGTGTATAGGCACTTATCCTATGCTGAGGAAGCCTCTTCAGAGGGTGTGGTCGATCACTTATGTCACAGGATAGGACCATTGTTTGCTATGTTTGGGTGCATTAGGTGCCATGTTTGCTACATGTTTTAAAACTAGTCTATCGTGGTTGTGTTGCTAAGCCGGGTCTACGAACATGCGTGTGCATCTATCCAGGCTTCGCTGAGTGATTCCCCTGTCACTCATCCCCTCATTTCCCTTCCCTTTTTAGGTGAGACTGACGAATAGTCGGATGAGCTGGACGATTTCTGGTGTTGTTTTGGGATTATTGATTTCATTTGATTTTCGCTTTCGAAACATTTTGTTTAGTTATCGGATTTAGACTAAGTGGTTTGATTATAGGATTTATTCAGTATTATTGGTTTTTAGACACGCCTTGCGAGTAATATAAGGTTTACTTATGGTTATGTTGAGTTGTTGAGTTGCAAATAAGGATAAGAGACACGCTGTTCTCGGGAGAGGATGAGAAGAATGCTACATTTTGGTATCATAGCAGTTTTGTCGTCCCGGTTTTGACCTGGAAGGTGGTTAGGAGGTAGAGTAGTGACTGAATCAAATTTTCAACGCTTTTCAACAACTTTTGAGACTGGGGATTTTTCAGAAAAATAAAGGCACCAGACTGTTCAACATTATTCCATTAATCGTAAGTGTTTTCTAGTTCTTAACAAAGTCTATTCATCTTGATTCTTTTGAAAGTCTAACCTCAAGTATACGAAGGGATTCAATTATTGGAAAATGCATGTTGAGAAGATTTATGTTATGACTTAGCCAAGTGTATCTGGTTGTCTCAAGAGTTGTAAGGGAGAACAATACTAAGATTTGTCGGAAAGCAAGTGGGGGAAAAGTTGACAGTTGACCCACAAATTCGGGATGAATTCATTTCCAGTGAGGGAGAATTGGAACATCCCAAAACCTTAATGGGCCAGACTTTTTAAAATTGTTGCAGAGGCCCGTTAAAGCCTAATTTGTTTTTTTAGAAAACCCTAGGTTCTCTTCTTAGTTTTTTATATTTAAATATCCATCACCTCTCATATTTTTCTCATCACCTAAATTCTTAGCAAAGCTCTACCAAAATCACTTCATCACCACGAGACCCTAGAATCACTCATTAACCACCGCGAACCACCATCGGAAATAACTTAATCATAACTTTTACTCTCTTCCCGAGCATTATTTTGCCTCTATCTCTCTTTTCATTGATCCGATCGCAAATCCGAGGCTGTCAGCGGATAGAACTCGTCCAGTCGAAGCCGTAGCCGCTGACCGCGTCTCATTCAGAGTTAAGATGCTTTGGAAATCGTCATTAGAAGTTTCGTGGTCTTTAAACGCACCACCTCATGCGTCTCCGGAACCACCGTCGAACCGCCGCCGGACCCTGCCGTCGCCGGAACCACCGCTGGCGAATATTCTGGTGAGTTGTTGACGTGGAAGTCTTGCTGACGTGTCGCTGACGTATCCCCGATGTGGCAAATCTTGCTGACGTGTCAGATGGATGTTGACTAGGTCATTTGGTACAAAGGTGATGTGTCACTGCTGAAGTGGCGAGTCCTGCTGACGTGTCAGAATCAGATTGGTCCACTTGTTAGACCGTTGTTGACTGTGTCGAGCTGAGTTGACTAGAGTTGACTCCTTTGACGGGTTTGACCGTTGACCACAATATTTACCGTTGACTTTGACCCGCGAGCATTGAATTTGACCGTTGACATTGACCAATTGACCGATTTTGTCCGATTTGATCAGGGGGCCCACTTTTTCGTTCTAAATCCGTTTTTCTCCCGTTTCGGGGCTTTGTTTATTGATTTTTCGTCCTAATTTAGGATTTAGAGTATGATTAAGCATTCAGGATACAGAAGCCACACTTTTCTTCCGATTTGCAATGGTGAGTAGCTACCGCGTGAACCGCCTGTAGGCTCTTGGTTTAGCAATTAATTCTCGTTAGATTAGCACCGGAACATGTCTTGTTTGATTGTTTGAGTTTAATTGTCCACGATGCTGGTGTGTATAGGCACTTATCCTATGTTGAGGAAACCTCTTCGGAGGGTATGGGCGATCACTTAAGTCACAGGATAGAACCATTGTTTGGTATGTTTGTCGCTTTCGAAACATTTTGTTTATTTATCGGATTTAGACTAATTGGTTTGATTATTTGATTTATTCGGTATATTGGTTATTAGACGTGGTTTGCGAGTAATAAAAGGTTTATTTATGCTTATGTTGACTTGTCGAGTTGCAAATTAGGATAAGTGACACGCCGCTCTCGGGAGAGGATGAGACGAGTGTTACATTTTGTTATCGGAGCAGGTTTGCCGTCCCGGTTCTGACCCGGGAGGCGGTTAGGAGGAAGAAAAGTGACTGAATCGGATTTTCAACGCTTTTCAACAACTTTTGAGACTCGGAATTTTTCATAAAAAATAAAGGCACCAGACTGTTCAGCATTATTCCATTAATCGTCAGTGTTTTCTAGTTCTTAACAAAGTCTATTCATCTTAATTCTTTTAAAAGTATAACCTCAAGTATACGAAGGGATACAATCATCGGAAAGTGCATGTCGAGAATATTTATGTTATGGCTTAGCCAAGTATATCTGGTTGTCTCAAAACGTGTAAGGGAGAGCAATACGAAGATTTGTCGGAAAACAAGTGGGAAAGATGTTGACAGTTGACCCGCGAATTCTAGGACGACTTCATTTCAAGTGGGGGAGATTCGGAACATCCCCAAACCTTAATGGGTCAGCCTTTTTAAAATTGTTGCAGAGGCCCGTTAAAGCTCAATTTGTTTTTTTAGAAAACCCTAAACCCTAGAATTCTTAGCAAAGCTCTGTCAAAATCACTTCGTCAACTCGAAACCCTAGAATCACCCATCAGCCACCGCGAACCACCACCGAAAATCACTTAATCATAACTTTCTCTCTCTTTCCGAGCACGAATTTGACTCGATCTCTCTTCTCATTGATCTGATCGCCAATCCGAGACCACCAGTGGATAGATCTTGTTGAGACGAAGCCGTAGCCGATAACCGCATCTCAATCGGAGTTCATATGCTCCGGAAATTGTCGTTTGAAGATTTCTGCAATCTAAACGCGCCACCTCACGCGCCACTGGAACCACCGCCGGACCGCCGCCGCCGCCGTCGCCATCGCTGGAACTACCGTCGGCGAAATTTCCGTTGAGTTGCTGACGTGGCAGTCTTACGTGTCGCTGATATGTCGCTCATGTGTCGCTGGCGTGGCAAATCATGATGACGTGTCAGAACTCGATTGGTCCACGTGTCAGATCGATGCTACCTGAGTTAGTTGGTATCAAGGTGACGTGTCACTGCTGACGTGGCTGGTCCTACTGACGTGTCTGAATCAGATTAGTCCACATGTCAGCCCGTTGCTGACTGTGTCGGACTGAGTTGACGGGTTTGACCGTTGACCACGATTTTGACCGTTGACTTTGACCCACTAGCGTTTAATTTGACCGTTGACTTTGACCAATTGACTGATTGAGTCTGGTTTGATCTGTGGGGCCCACTTTTCCGTTCTAAATCCGTTTTTTCCCCGTTCTG
The DNA here is from genome assembly GCA_900406275.1 of Anastatica hierochuntica. NCBI lineage: Eukaryota > Viridiplantae > Streptophyta > Magnoliopsida > Brassicales > Brassicaceae > Anastatica > Anastatica hierochuntica. The sequence goes on along the minus strand of OVAN01002399.1, from coordinate 22,756 downwards.
GGGCTTTTTTGATTGATTCTTCGTCTTGATTTCAGAATCAGAGTCTGATTAAGCGTTCGGGATTCTGAAGCCGCACTTCTTTTTCGATTTGCTAAGGTGAGGAGCTACCGCGTAAACCCCCTGTAGGCTCTTCGTTTAGCATTCGATTCTCGTTAGATTAACACCGGAACATGTCTTGTTTGATTGTTTGAGTCTAATTATTTTCGTATTTGTTAAACCGGACTTAGGATAATAGATGATATCATTGTTGATTGTCTCATATGTTGTTTGCTAGTGTTTGATTTATAATTATATATGTGAATATGGATGTGGAGACCTGGGCGTGGGGTACAAAGTCGGGATGCTGTATCGCGGGGCCATGTGTTCGTAGGGTGCGAATAACAAGTCGATCTGTTGTTCGTAGCCCTAAGATCGATAAAGCGCCCACGACAGCGGTGTGTATAGGAACTTATCCTATGCTGAGGAATCCTCTTCGGAGGGTGTGGGCAATCACTTAAGTCGCAGGATAAGACCATTGTTTGCTATGTTTGGGTGCATTAGGTGTCATGTTAGATGCATGTTTTAAGACTAGTCTAGCATGTTTGTGTTGCGGAGCCGGGTCTACGGACTTGCGTGCGCAGCTATCCCTATCTCGCTGAGTGATTCCCCTATCACTCACCCCTCATTTCCCTTCCCTTCTCAGGTGAGACTGAAGAATAGTCGGATGAGCTGAACAATTTCTAGTGTTGTTTTGGGATTATTGATTTCATTTGATTTTCGCTTTCGAAACATTTTGTTTATTTGTCGGATTTAGACTAAGTGGTTTGATTATTGGATTTATTCGGTATTATTAGTTATTAGACGCGGTTTCCGAGTAATAAAAGGTTTATTTATGGTTATGTTGAGTATTTGAGTTGCAAATTAGGATAAGTGACACGCCGTTCTCGGGAGAGGATGAGACGGGTGTTACAATAGAAGTCATCGATAAAGAAATATGGAAATACTCTTATTCGAAAACTATAAATATAAAGGGAAGAACCCTAGTTCAAGAATCCAAAACCTTTGACAAACACATACACATATTGTAATCCATATCTTGTTCATCAATAAAGAATCACTTTCAAACCCTTTTTGCAACTCTTTGCGCTCTCTTTCCAAACCATTTGTTCTTGTTCTTCTCCATCGAAGAATCACCAAAAAAACCCCAAACAGTTTGGCGCTAGAAGGAGGGTGAGATTTGAACAAGAACAAAAGAGCAAAGATGATCGAATCTAACGGTTCCTCCGACCCAAAAAGTAGCAAAAACCTTGAATCCACATCCGAGGAAGTAGTCGCAACTTAACCCGAGGAGGAAATGCCTTAAACAATCGATGATACGGGGATCGCAGCGAAGGTAAGACAGAACAAAGCTCGACTGAAGGAGCTAGAAGACGAAATGCGATTCTCAAAGCTTCGGCAGCCGAGACATATGCTCATCCACCCAACGGTGACGGCGAAGACGACGGAAGGCGTGCTAGATTCAAAAGGAAAGTCCCGTCGATGCAGCTGCTAGGCGAAACACCAATAAAGGTCGTTAAGGAGACTCAGACACATCAGACTCCAAGCTAGGACTAACCCGAACCCCTGGCTCTCACCATCATAGCGGCCCTAGCAGATCCCACTAGGGAAACGCTAACAAGGCCCTTGATGTAGAAGCAATGTTAACGGGAAGGCATGAAGCCATGGAGAATATGATAAAGCCTCTATCGAGAGTAGCTCCAATGATTATCAAGAGCACTCCCAATTCCTCGTGGATACGCCCTTCATCGACGCAATCGCCCTTAGTGAAGTCTCTAAGAAATTCTCTTGGCTAGTCATGACTCTACACGATGGGACCACTGATTCAGATACGCACATCTCACAGTATCGCCAACGTATGCTCACCGCCCCCATCAGCTATGAGCACTTGGAAGTCTTTATGTGAAAAGGATTTGGAGCAACCCCGAGAGGCTCAGCGCTACTGTGGTACTTCAATCTGGCCAATAGCTCCATTAACTCCTTTGCCATGCTTACCGACCTCTTTATCAAGCAGTTCACTAGCACACATGTTATAAGATGCGCCTCTGACGATCTCTATCGAATCAAGCAATGCCTAGACGAGAGCCTAAGGGAGTATCTCCACAAATTTAAAAGGGAGAAAGTGTCGATTTCTAACTTTGTCACCAACACGACCATCTCAGCCTTCAGACAAGGATTGCTGGTCAATGGTGACATGTAAAAAGACCTCACTAAATACCCCTACCACACTATGGAATATTTATTTTCCAAAGCCTGGACTCCAATTAAATGGGAGGAGGATCTAGCCTATCAAGCCCAACTGGCACACAAAAACCATCCCAAAGTGCATTGCCACTCCAAGACCATCAGAGACGATAAATCCAACGCTACGCCTGGCTTTGAATTTCCACCATGGGTGGCTCAAAAGGATGGTCGAAACCCTTAGCAAAAGCGGAGCATGAGAGCTATGTGCCCATGACCTGGCCCGACATGTCGAACCTTATGATATCCCCAGCTGAAATAGTAACCCAACTGGGACATTTGTCAGGAAAAGTCAAGTGGCCAGTGAAAAATGCGGGCCGCCAACACAAAAGAGAGGAATCCAAATGGTGCGATCTTCACCAATATCATGGTCACCTAACAGAGGATTGCTTCAAGCTAAGACTCAAAGTGAATTAGTTGCTCAGGAAGGGATACCTACGAGAGTTTCTCTCGAACAAAGCAAAGGCACTCATCCACGAACAGACCAAGAATGACATCCCATGCGGCCAAGGCCTAATTCGCTAGGCAGCACAATGTCATCAACTTCATCACTAGAGGGTCAGAGGTAAGCGGAGTGACAATCTCTGCTACCAAGAGAAGCACTCGCGCTGCTAAGATCCACCACGGAGTAGATGCCATGGCAATTAGCAAAGAACAGGAAGACGGTCCATGCATAATAAGCTTCGCCACCAATACCGAAGAAGAAGTGATAACTCCGCACTATGATGCCTTGGTTATATCGTTAAAAGTTGCAAACTGCCTCGTGAGGCGTATCCTACTCAACAATGATAGCTCAACTAATATAATCTTCATCAATGCCTTCGAAGGCTTGGAACTAGACGAAGAAGAGATCACCAGAAAGTCCACTTCTCTAGTCAGATTCAGTGGCGAAGTGAAGCAGACCATCAGAGAAGTAATCCTACTAGTATACGCCAGAGGTATCAACCAAAGGACCAAGTTCCTCATTATGGATTGCTCTTCGGCATACAACGCAATAATGAGGAGGACCGAGATACATGATATGAAGGTCGTTCCATTAACACTATACCAATCCTTGAAGTTCCCAACGCCTTGGGGAATAAGATAGATCAAAGGAGATCAAGAACGGGCCTGCTCGTGCTACCATATGAGCCTCAGAGCTGTCTTTCCAAAGCCTCGCTCAATGGCCGCAACCATGGAGATCTCTGCCGAGCCATTGCATAAAGAAAGCAACCCTCGAAGAACAATGCCGCATACCAGTCAAGAGGGCAAGGCCACAGGCAAGAAGCGAGACTGACGAGAGCAAGGGGATCGATCAAGGTAAACAAACCCCTAGACCATGGCGTCCAATAAACTATGGGGCCCTGATTAGGGGGTTTTTTATTTTGGGTTTTTCCATATTTAAATGTCCATGATGCAGTGGAAAGCCTAGAATAAAAAATTAATTTTCAGTGAAAGAGCGATTTATCACCTAAGCGATTCTTTTTAAAGAAAAGCCGATATAAATTAAACGCCTCCGGAAATAACTAGACCGAGCCTAAATGTTGTTGACTGGGTTGACTACGAAAATCTAGGTTAGTAATAACAAAGGATAATCGGGCAATCTAAACATAGAAAGCCGCAAGCACTNAGGGTACAACCCTAGACCCGCCAAGGCTAACAAGCCAATTTTAGAAATCTATGTAATGCGGACTGGCTCCTAACAATACTCCATGCAATGCGGACAAGCTCCTAACCATGGCAAAAATCCATATAATGCGGACAAGCTCCTAACTATGGTCATCTAATGCAGACGGGCTCATAAAAACCATGGTTAAAAAGCCATGGAAAAATGCGGACAGGCTCCTAACGGTGGTAGATGCCATGGATCAAAACTATGAGTTAGCAAAACTAATGGAACATGTGCACCCGTGTCCATCCTAGTACGCGGCTCATAGAAAAACTTAAAATCGGTCAGTCACAATAAAGCTAGAAAAAACTCAGACACAAAGTGTCAATAAGGCTTTGTGCCCAGTGACTATATGTCCAAACAAGCAGGTGTGCCCAGAGGCCTTGTGCAAACCGAGTTCACAAAACTCACCCAGGCTTTATACCCACTAAGGTCTTGTGCCCACAAAGGCTTTATGCCCAGAAATCTATGTAATAAAACATGATCAAATTGAGCGTAAGGCTTGATAATTAAACGCTTATGAATTCGCGACTCATAAAGCGTAAAATTGGTAAGACTTTGTCTCACAGTATCATACTTTCATAGTCTGATAGTTATGAACCCCCGGTTTGCCAGGGCTATATGCCCCACAATTAGACTTGGTTATAACAACCACGGACACCTGGTTCTCCCATGGGCCCCCAATCTTAGATACCAAATCTAAAAGTTTGTAAATCTAATGCCCCAGAGACAATAGTCTACTAGGGCCATGTGCCCCACGCCTCCTCGAAGATGGATTCAACGACGAAAGATCTTGGGTCTACCAAAAGCTATGGATCTCTAGGCCCCAACAACACGACCAAAACAACTAGCTAAAGAGTGCTTCAGCCCTCCAAGGCCAAAAGGCCCAAAGGTATTTATGTCACGCCAAAAAGAGCAAGAAAGCCCTGGAATTCAGAAGAGAATAAAAGGAGCTAACTAAGCAAAAATCTGCCATGGACTTGGCAGGATCGAACATTTAAAAAGGGGACCTCGAATCCATAGTCTACACCTTCAAAAAGAAGTTTGGAGATAATCCAGTGAAAACCAATTTGTTACAAAGGCAGCTGCTGCGGTTCACCAAGACCTCGATATTGATTTGGCGTCTCCTCGATAAAGTATGTCTACTAAGATAATAGACTAAGAAGATGATCGAGCAATAAAGAGGTCGAAGGAGTGAAAAGGAATAAGAAGAAGCCAAGCAGAGAATGGGACGAAAGCTCCAGGGGCCTATCAAGATTAAAATTTCGGGTCTCAAAGGCACAAAGAGTTTTGAGGCCAAACAACCTAAGAAAGACCTCGATGGCACGAAGACCCAAAAGAAATTTAGCACCCGCAAAGGAACTGATGCGGGGCAAAATATGGTGTTGGCCACAACCAACACATATAAGTCAAGTCGGCAATCATTGACTTTCATGGACCCTCAATGAAAAGTCATCAGAGGTATCAGAACTATTGCCACTTGAAAAATTAACAAGGTTCACCATGGCCACCACTAATGGGAATGATATCCGTACGATGAGGCGTTAATATGATCCCTTAAACGACAAGGGAAAGGTCATATAATGAAGTATCTATATAACACGTTCGAAGATGATGGCTACCTCAAAAGTTAGTTTAGATTCCCTTAACTTAAGGCCAATACCAAGACGGGGAATAGACTAGAAGGGCAAAAGCAAAATCGGATATAGTAGAAGGGCATGGCAACAAGTTTAAAATGTATGATAGGCAAACAAGCCTGAGGATTTTATTACATCATCAGAGAAGTTGTTACAAAGAAACAATGACAAGTCAAATACTACAAAGGATCTTCTCAAAAGAATGAAAACTAATACATCTCGAACAACTCAGCTAAGGTGAGAAGCCATGCAATGCCCTAGAGGACTTCTGCTGAAACTAAAGATGTCTCTTCTCCTTGGATCCAGAGTGCCTATATACAAAAGTCAAATCCACCTCAGGAATTACATCAACTATCCACCAGGGCCGAAGAATGGGATGAAGCACCTAATGGAGACTCGCCCACAACCTGGAGAAGACTCGAGTCATTTTATTGCCATGGTGGCGATAGACCCCGTAGAGTCCAAGGGGATACAAGTTGGTCCATTGTGGCTGTTGTCGCAACGATGGCCCAATATGGCATGGCGATCATACTAAGGGTTCCTCCGTATTCCGACCATGATTTTTGGAGCTGATGCGGCTTATCTTTAGTATTAAGGGCCATCTTCACTCCACTAATCCTTGTCATGGATAGCATTGGCGATGTCAAAGTCGAAATAAACACCAAGGGTGTCCAGTACGACAGGAAGAGATCACGAAGGTGGAGTTCCATTCGAATAGCCATGGCAGTAGCCAAGGTAATGGCTCACCAGCTTGATGGTAGATCTCAAAGGCTGTCACTCCTTCATCACAGGCGTTACACACTTTCAGACCGGGTTTGAAGCACGATGGAGAGATCGACGTGAAGTGATGGTCTCGGCTCCTTATCCCAACAATATCTCTGCCCTTGGGTGACGAAGGGAATCCAAAGGTGACCCTTGAATTTGGGGAAGTCCAAAAGACTCCTAAGCGATTCTGAAGTCGATCCTTTGATGATTTCATCTTGGACCTTTGAGCCAGGGAAAAAGACAGTCAGGGTGCATGCCCACAAAAACGAATGATCGGACGCTAAAAGCCACACTTTAACGGTTTCTCTGATTTTTTCAGAAGGATTAGATATTTGAAGTGCGATGATTTTTTACAAAGATCAGGGAAAAGTTACCTTAGTACCAGAAGTTGAAGCGACAGAGATGCGAACAACTGGAGCCGTTAGAGATCTGCAGATCTGAAGAGAAATGGTTAGAACCTGCTAAAAAATCCTCAGAAAAGACCATCAACGGTGAAACCCTGAGTCTAAATCGAAGATCTACTGCCATCACATCAACGCGATCACTACTAAGGGTAAAAGAAAGCGAGATCTACCAGAAACATGCCAAGGACTTACCGGGAGAAGTAGAGAATGTGGTGGTTTTTTGAGAGAAAACCCTAATCTGACTATGAGGGAGCAAGCAGAAAGATGAAATGACCAAGACTCATCACTTTCCCGCCTATTTAACCCTAGCGGTAATGGGCCGAAGACAAAAAGAGAAGCCCAAATTATGCCATAAAACTCAAGCCCAAGAGTTCATCTAAAAGATGCGGCACGCTAGCGCTAATGAAACTTACCAAAGATGAAGCCATTACAACGAGAACTGGCGACACCAACGAGGGCCATGGCTGAAGCTACACTCCTACTTTTTACTTTCACAAAGTCGATTCCAAAATAAGGTATGAACCGAAATCTCTAAAGAAAGGATCTACTCTTCAAATTCCACACGTAGGAAATGAGGAGTGGGGGGCAACTGTTGGTGGTAACTTTGTTCCCTTAGAGTCTGTCCATAGCTAAACCAAGGAGACATAACAAAACTCCTTAGTTGAACGTGTGAACCAAGGCCATAGCCAAGGACACTCCGCCAAGCCGCGGTCATATCCGAGGTAGGACGGATATCCCCCTTAGCTGATCTTAATCTTAAGAGATAAGAAAAAATACCTTAATGAATTAGGGAAATATTCCTTATTGTATAGATAGACTCGAATATAGAAGTTATCCATAAAGAAATATGGAAATACTCTTATTCGAAAACTATAAATACAAACTAATACGTGTATCACTATCCATCTTATTTTATCGATATATACTTGAGCTACATATCTTATTTAAAATTCTATAGATAAATAAAATTTGCAAACTAAATTAGATTACTAAATTCAAAACACAAAATATTCAAACATTTATCATTTAAACACAAAGATGTCAACTAAAGAAATTGGAAATTTATTTTACAAAAATTCTTTCGATTAGGAAAATAATTGAAATTGATTTTATAAAACTTTTATTTCGTTTTACCTTTATTGATCTAAATCAAATTTAAACGTTTTTTTAAATCCATATGTATGTAAAAATCCATATGTTTCTAGCCTGGAACGATATATAATATTTTCTTATCCATTGATCAATCTAATTTTTTTGTTTCTTTCACCAGCAAACATATTTAACAGGGAAAATTTTAAATATAAACAATATATATATATACATATATGTATATATGTAAATAAAACCTTAAAAATCATCAATAAAGCATACTAACAAATATATGTATGTAAATGATATATACATAAAGATAGTTCTTATGAGTCTAATGAACAAAAAATATTTAATAATGAATAAGAATTATAAATGTAATCGTCGTAAATAGAAATTGAACATTAAGATGATGCTTAGTATCACCATCACATGCCTGGTAATAATCATCGTCATAACACCAAAAACAATTTTTTGAGCAAAACTTAAGAAAAACAGTCAATTTTTTTTCATTTCACTGTGGACTGGAAAAAAGACCTAGAACCTCATAATCTTTGTTATCGGATTTTTCTCTCTCTTATTCTCCAATTTGATCACCATCTTCTCTTTTTTCTTATTTTCCTTACGTTCGACTTTATATAAATACAAAATCAACTTTTTATTGGTTTATCTGAAAAGAGCAAAAACCACGTGGAAAAATTAAAATGCTTATCTTATATTTTTTTTATGCTTTTTTCAATCAAATATAATTTTTGGAAATCTGAAAAATTATCACATAAACTTTGACTTTCTCGTAGCATTGTTGGAAATTAAGCAAAAACTAATAAAATAATGTTGTTATTGCATATATCAAAAGTTTATTTCATAACTTTATTATTATGACAATACACTCTTGCTTGAAAACAAAGGAAAAATATATTAGAAACAATATTAAGAATGGTTGTATTAAAAAGAGTATTTGCCATGTGAGTTAAAATAATTCGTGGTTTATTTGTTTATTTTAGACATGAATTAAATTAAGGAAAAATTAATTGAAATTTCAAATCTTTCAAACAATCAAATTATAACGTTAATGTTGAAAACTCACGTATGAGCGACATGTAAACGAAACTATTTAAATGTACTTTGATTTAATATATAAGAGGATACAATTCAGGAGATATCAAGTTTCCCTCTACAATTTAATTTGCGACAAGGGCAAAAACCGGGATGAATGGTAGGAAGTTTGGAAGGAATGAAGTTGTTGATGTGTTTTACCGAGAAGACAAGTTTGATTCTGGAGTTTGAACTTACATTAACAAACAAAATCATCATACATTTAAATCGGTATACACATTATACAAGATTTATAATGATAAAATTTATATGAAAGATTATTTTAAACTTAAAATAAAATAAACATTTAAAAAAACCATATATTTGGCAATGATCTGTGCATAACGCAGAACAAAGCTTTCGTTAGTTTTCAAACAATTATAGTTTAACTAGATAGGTTAAAAAAATTTAAAGACACAAGGAGGCTTAGATCTTCGGTAGAAAAAAAAAATGAATAATTTGAAACCAAACCTTTGAATTTATGAAGAGATTATGCGTTTGCGTAGTCATATATTTGAAGTACTACTGGCAAAAAAAAACCGAATGTTTGAACATTTCGAAAGGAAAACTTAAAGAAAAACAAGTTTTAAAAAGACTTGAACTAATTTTTCAGCATTTTAAAACCCAAAGTTTGAACTATTTTTTCAGCATTTTTAAAAAGTAATTTAATTTGAAAATTTTTATTCATTAAAAACATCATCTTCTTTGTATCTTAATAACGAATCTGAGAATTTCATATCAATTTTTATCATTGGAAGCTGCATTTCAGACTGAATTCTTCATATTTAATATATTAAATGTGCGGTTACTAAAGTCGTAGTGTGCGTTTATCATGACTCATTTGCTGAGACTGTCATGAGAGCTATACCAACAATGGCGATGTAATTAGAATCATATGATTTATCAATGTCATTAATCAGAAAAAATTTGAAGAATGAGAGGATTGACAAGTCAAAGGAGTGGATCAAGAGAAAAATAGGTTTCGTATAGCCACTGATATAAAATATAAGTGATCGAACCAGAGTCTAGATTACAAAGAATCAGAATTTCGTCATTATCTTTCCACTGAGAACCGCTGTAGAGAAGAAACGGAAGAGAGGATGCGAGAAGAGGGCGTACTATAATTAGTTGGTCAATTCGACTTGATTTTCATCTCTTCAACGAGGGATTCATGTCTCAACGACATAGTTTGTATTTTATTTTCATCTCAAATTTTAATAACACATTCATTTAATAGTACACATGCACCCTCTTTTCTCTCTTGGTGATTCTCACTGGAAAAACGGCATTGACAAATCATGTGATTCTAATTAGCTGAAACTTGACGAGATATGCTTGAATGCTTACGAGAACACAATAATCTACAAAGAAAGGACAAAAGCATTCCATGATAGGAGGATCATTCCACGTCATTTCGCTGTAAAAGATCAGGTACTCTTGTTTGACTCACGTTTGCGATTGTTTCCAGGAAAACTCAAATCGTGTTGGTCGGGACCATTTCTGATTGCTGAGGTCCGACCATATGGAGTTGTTGTTCTTGATGACAATGGGAAAAAATTCACTGTGAATGGTCAAAGACTTAAGCCATACATTGTAGACGAGCTATCCGAAGAAAGAATGCGATTTCTTTTAACGGATTCACCTGTCGTCCGATTGCATTACAGTCAGACTCGAGACTTTAAACAAGCGTTGAGTGGGAGGCAACAAACTAGGTAGTTTTTCTCTTTGATTTTTAGCTAGTTTTGTAGTGTTTTACATTTTTGATTTTTGGTTTTTGGTGTTTTTGACGTTTTTTGTGCTTTTAGCTTTATTATTTTAGAAAATAGGACCATCCAGACAGAAGGACAGGGATAATTCGATCCCTGTCCCCGGATCGATTGATCTCTGTCTTATTTCGTGCCATCACAGAAGGACAAGGATAGATCGATCCTTGTCCCCGGGTCGATCAATCCTTGTCCCCAGATCGATCGATCCTTGTCCTGATTACACATCATATATCGCGACATTCATCAGGTAAGTTCTCATAATCCTTTTTTCAAAGAAAACGAAAACAATCACCCTCTTGCTCGATTTTCCTCAATTCTCAACGGATCTGAGTCGTTTTTGAGTCTAAAATCAAGAGAATTTCGTGCTCTATCTTTCTATCCGATCAGATTTCGCAAAATTGAAAGTATGTGTCCGCAATCTCTACTAGCATATTTTTTGGAGAAATTTGGGAACTTTTTGTTTCTTGAATTTTGATCAACGTTTGGTGCTTGAATGATCTTATACACATGTTCTAAGATGTTTAGCAGTAGGATTGTACCTAGATTAAGCGTTTTAGGGATTAAGTTGGTGATTTTGTGGTTTCGCGTTTTGTACGCCAGATTTTTGCGAGCATACATGTTTCTTCATGATTTGCCTTGGATATTAATGATTTTATTCTTTTATGGTTCATCTATGATTGCTTACAACATGTTTTGATGATTGGTTGCGATGACTTGATTATTTACACTTGGACTTGAAATGCGAACGAAAATTGGTCGTCTTTGGTGTTGTTCTTGCTTTGATGAGTGATTTGATGCATGTTCTTCATATTTATGAGCTTGACTTTCGCAGAACATTACTCTTTAAACTCGAGTGAATTATTTTCGTGTTTGCATCGTCTTTATTCAGATAGTAACTTGGTTTCCAAGTGTTTGTTTTCGCAAATTATGGGTAGACGAAAGAAGGCTGAGGTTCCGCAGACGGTGAACCCATATGGCTCTCTTCTACACAATAGGTTCAAGAGGAGTGATCTCACACATCCTGCCAACCGTCCAGTTACTCAAGAATGGGACCAATATGACTCATAGTTTCTAGAGGACTGGGGACACCGAGGAATGGGACCAATATGACTCGGGTCATTTATAACGACTTCCTCGAGGCATTTGGCATTCAGGATGATTTCAACGCTCTTTTTGACAGGATGGGACACCGAGGCTTGCTGGAGCTTCGAGAGCATGTCTATCCCGAGCTGTGTCGGGAGTTTCTGGCTTTTGCACGTTGTGTATCTGGATTTGGACAACCCGGTGGCTGACCAAGATATATTCTCCTTCATTGTGCAGGGTCAATTTTATTCTCTCTCTCTCTCTCTCATGGACTTGGCTAGAGTTTTTGGTTTTGTGCAGGGCCACGGTACTTGGGTACCAACTTTGTCGAGGTCAGTGAGTTCTAGGACTTTATTGCTGCTGGGCAATTTGTCTCTTGGAACACGAAGCAGTCGCGTATTCGCAGTCTTGTCCTTCGCCTCATGGCCAAGGTTCTTAGCTCGCACCTTTACGCCAAGTCTATCCAGGCTATTGTAACCAATGACGAGTTAGGACTTATTTTTCTTGGTGTTGGACATATATGGGACTTGGCACCTCATATCCATTATGTGGCGGCTACGGATCTGAACATGGCTATTGTGGTTGCTGACAAATTCGCCTTCTTCAAGGTGGTGGCTTCTGAGAATAAGTCTTTTACTGCGAGTGCCCTTATTATCCGACTTCTGCGGTTTGTCAGATTCGACTTCATTGGTCACCAGAGAGTGGAGTTCAAGCTCCCCACGTAGACGCTGATATTTCAGGACCATAGAGAGCAGTATGCTTTCCTCGATGGGAAGCATCTTGTTGACTGCGCCATTCTAGCTTCCCCCTGGAAGCATTCTATTGATAGCTCGAGACTGTTCATCTATCACTTCCAAGGCCGCCAGAAGAGGTCTCTCTAAATCGAGCTACATCCAGACAGAGGCCTCGCACTTCCAGAGCAGCTCAGTGGTTCTCTTTCCTTTTTCTTTTCATTTCTGTTTTATTTTTCTTTTTATTTGGACTATGATATTTCTTTTTATTTGTTACTTACCCTTTCCTTGGATTTGTTTAACACAGAGATGGTGTGAGATAAGTCAGGGGGAGGTTACTTATGTTTTTAATTTTCTTTTGATGTTGTTTGAGTCATTTTGATGTTTTTATTGAGTCAATTTATGGATTGTTTAAGCTTCATGATGATTTCAAACTATTATCTCTGCGCATTGCACTTATTTATATTCTCATTGATAATTTCACTTGGACTTTTAGCGCAGGCAAACCGGAATAACTCATGACCAGACTCCCCACCGGAAATCTCTAGAACTCACACTTTTGTCTAAAGTGTTATTAACTCTATTTTATTTGGCCTACTAATGAACTTAATTGCTTTATCCTGGAACTTGAAATCAGAAATCAAACCCATCATTCAGGATTACATCCCCATTTTTCTACCATTCTTTTCGGTAATCCTAAGTGACCAGACTCATCTTTAGTCTGGCACCACACCCTTATCTTATCTCCTTGAATCTCCATGCATTTATTTTTGATCTTATTTGCACACATGTATAAAAACAATGGAGGGAAAAGGGTAGACATGATCCTTCTAATTGCTTAGGTAGGAGTGAACATTTTAGGTTGGTTAGACACGGTCCTGAGTGTATAATTTCTCGGTGTTGGGTGTTTTGGTGGTTTATATTGATATGTTGCATTTCTTCATGCTATATGGGTGTTTTAAAATTTAAAAACGTCATTGATATGCTAATTTCTACAAGATTTTCTTTCTTTCAAAAAAGACGAAAATTAAATTTTATTTCTTTAAATCTAGTTTAGAAATTAGCATTTGCATATTATATTGTTGATTGGATTCATCCTGAAGTTTGCACATATTCGTTTTACTTTTGATTGGTGGTTTGTACTTGGGTAGTTAGGGGACATGAATATCAATATACTCTTTCTCTCCTGCGATTTTGCATAATGTCTTGCATCTTGATGCAGTTTTTGATACCCAAAACACTCTATCTTGATTACGAGTTCTTCGGTGAAAAAGNAATGAATGTACAGAGTTATTAACATGGAAGTTGAGTTTGCAGGTTCATATTTTAGAGTATGGATGGGCTTGGGAGGTTATGCAGCGACTCTTGGGGAGAATGTTCTAACTTTTCTAAATCTATATGGTTAGCGAAAGTAGTGCAGAGTAAGGTTTTATGATAGCATAAGATCCATTTCGTTTTCAAATTTCTTTTCCCGTAGGCTTAATCTTCGTTTTCTTTACTTGAGGACAAGCAAAGATTCAAGTCTAGAGGATTCGTTATGTTAGTATTTTAGTAGTTCTTATTATGGTTTTTACTCGAGATTTATGGTTTTTAGTATGTATTTGGATCTTTTTGGCTCGGATTTGAGTTCTTTAGTAGTTTTACAGAAATCGAGTTTGGATGTAGGAAAAAAATGCATTTTGGATGGATTTCAAGCATTGAAGGAAGTTTTATTGAAGGCTGGAAAATATCCAAACATATGAACAACGATTGATCGATCCTTGTCTTAAGATTGATCGATCCCTGTCCTGTTTCTCAGACCGATTTTACGAAGAACCAAATCGAACTTATTTTGAACTGGATCTCATTACTAAAACCTAATCTCCTGTTTTTTGTTTCATTATGCTATTTTCTGAGTTTTTGAGAGCAAAGAGAGCTTTGTAACCTAAGGAGAAGAATCATCTTCCGTACTTCGAATTCGAGAAGAATTTTGAACCTTACTCTTTGTTTATTGATTAATACAATGATGTCTCTCTTTGATTTGATTTGTGTTGATTCTCTTATCATGAGTGAGTAGTTTATTCGTTCGGCTTAGGGTTCTCGCATAGGGATTCATGAATTGTTGACATAGAATTTTATAATTATGGATTTAATCAATTAGATCTTCATCTAGGATTGTTCGTAATGCATGAAATTAAACTAATCACTTAGTTTCTGATCTTAGGTTGTTTAACGCATGGAAAGTGTTTGTTTAAATGCCTGAAAGAATCCTAAATGAGCAGTTGATCTTAAGCCAATGGAAGTTGATGTTTAAGTGAATTGTGAACCTATCAAACTTGTTTAGAATCCATGATTAGAATTTGAGAGTCAACGGAAGTTAGTCTCAAGGTTTCTAATACATAGGGAATTGATACTACAGAATTAAATCAATTCCAAAATTGTGTTTGAGTTCAAGACGGTTTAAAACATGTTCCCTAATCAATAATTCGAGTCTTCAATGAAATGTTTCCTTGAGAATACCTAATGCCCAACTCTTCTTTGATTGAGTTACAACCCCGTAGTCATTTGTTTGCTTTTTTTGCTTCTTAAATTTCGATTTACTGCATCTTTACCAAAACATCTTTTTCGCTTTAGCCCGCTATTTGATCTGAAATTCTACGTGCTACCTTTGGTCTCTGTGAATTCGATTCCGAACCACTACAACGTACTTCTGTGCACTTGCAGTTTTATCTCGGGTGAAAACCTGAGCTATAAATGGAGAAGACTCTCAATACCGAAGAGAGAAGGAGATTTGGGCTTTCAGGATTTGCATCAATTTAATCGGGCATTACTTTCGAAACAGGCTTAGCGCATAATGAAGAATCCCTCCTCTTTTCTTGGGATACTTTATAAAGGAAGGTATCATAAATCTACATCATTCATACAAGAAAAATATGATATAAGTGGATCATACGGTTGGACCTCAGTTAAGGAAGGGAAGAAACTATTAAAGCAAGGCCTAAGAATATGAATTGGTAATGGACAAAATACAAACATATGGGCTGATTATTGGCTGCCGACATTTCCTCCACGGTTTGCGCAGAGAAACCATCACTCCTCCTTTAAAGAAACGGTAGATATGCTATCGAAGGATGGGTGTATAGAATGGGATGATGAAAAACTCAATTCTAGGTTGAGTCAAGCTGATGCGGCTTTAGCAAGATCAATTATATAATCGAAGCATGCTATACACAATTGTTGGGCCCAGATCCTACACGACCCATTTAGAAGAATTGGGGCCTTAATGTGTCGCGACAAGCTAACGAGCTAAAGGGAAGAATGAGTCAAAAGAAGTTACAAGATTGGGGGAGAGGAGATCTCGGGACCTAACAAAAAGATTGGCAATGAGAATATAAAGCTAAAGGGGGGAGCCACAAAGAGAAAGGGGGCAAACGAACATAACACATTTTCACTTTCATTTTCTCTAGCATTGTTTTTGTGGATCTAAGAACTTGTAACCTAATTCTAATTTCATCAATAAAAGAGATCGTTCTTCCAAAGTCCTAAACGGGATTCAACCGATGTATTTTGTCATCCAATCAATTCCCGTAAAAACTTTAAGTGTGAAGTTTAGTCCTCACATCTTAGCGCCATCTGTGGGGAAGATACAATTGAATCCCTGACTCTGTGGCTTAAAGATGGATCCAAGCAATAGAGATTTCAGTCAACCAAAACTCTCATCTTAACTCTGAGTCCTAGCTCGCCGAACCATGGAGGCGTCGGTCTCCCGACCATAGAGCCTCATCGATCTGATCTCACCAACGCAGGAACAACACCTCAAGGGCTTTCTGGTGACCAAAATCTGAGACCTTTGGTCCTCGAAGAATCCAAACAGCTAACTACTGTCGGATTCCTCCCTCCGGCACCAGCCGCTAGTTAGGTATTGAATCAGCTCTTCGAAATCAGTTAGATGATGCTCCAACTGGTAAATAGAACCCAAGAAAACGAACGTTTGGTTCACCAGCTGGTATCTCGGCAACAACAATTCGAGGAGGTAACGAGGCCTCGGGCTCCATCGTCGCAACCCTTGCAGCGACGAGCCTCCGGGGTAACCTTTCGAGACCTCATCACCGACCTCTCTTTTCCTCGTTGCTTCTTAGAGTACTCTGGCGTGGACTAAGTTTAATATTTCTAAAACCTAAGCCCTACTTTCTATCCCGCAAGAGAACGAGGTCAATCATAGTACTTTTGGGTCGTCCTAGGATTTAGAGGCTCAACTAGTAGAACCTAAGCAAAGAGAATGCACTAAGAGTCCTAGTCTAGGGGAGATTTAGTAGGGGTTTTTCAAGGGTATCAACTAAATCTAATGGTAATCAAGGCCAAACATGGTGAAAACTCACAAAAAAAAGCAATAAGAAAGCTAGCAAGAAAGTAAAGCAAGAAAGGAGTAAACTTGGATCTAATCCAATAAAATATAGGATCTTGAGACAATGGTTATCGGTTTGGGTTCAATCTAGAGATGTGATGGACTTTGGTAAAGCTTTATTAGAGGATTGAAGTTATTCCTAGACCAAGGATCTCTATATTATCGATCAACCCACTCTCATTACAGAAATCTATTCACCTATACACGTTACAAGGCTTAACTCTCGTTTGTTGCCTATCTAAACATGTATGTGATAGTATGCTCAAGCCCTTCTAGCCATTTAGCACCTTGGTGTCCCATAGGTCAAACTACTCTCATATCTCAAGGTGAAAAACATAGATCTAGTTCTCTCAAGCATTTCATCGAACAGTTTCTAGGCGTCAACGAGCAAGCAAATAACTATGAAGAACTAAAATAGATCTAGTAGGAATCTATGTCAAATTCTAGCCTGATCATCCATCACAACCCTAGAACTATCCCTAGCCTACCATATCTTAAGTTCCAAGAAGGATCTACTCACTAAGATTTATGGAAATCCAAAGACAAGAGTTGGGTCTTTGAGCTCCCATGGTCTTAGAAGAATAGATCTAGAGAAAGAGATGAAGAAGAAAAGATCCAAATCAGTCTAGAAAAATAAAGAGTTATTACAAAGTCTTAGATCTCAAAATGAAAGAAAAGATAAGTGTTCTTAAGCATAAGTTGTGATATATTTGTTCTTGGTACATAAGGAGGCTATATATACTAAAAGAAGGAGAGAAGAAGCCCTAAAAAGGGTCTTTTCTCTTCAAAGTCGCATGGCATAGAGCCAAGGGAGGCTAGCATCAACCCCTGGGTCGATGCTGGCTCAAGTTGGGCAGCATGACTGTCAAGGGAGGCCAGCATCGACCCAAGGTTGGCCAACATAAACCTCTGGGTCGATGTCAGGGTCCCTTGGCAGCTTCTTGTGTCTTCTTTCTCCTCTTGGATACCTTGCTTGATCACAACTTCTTCCATAGTGTTTATCTTCTAGAGCCTCCATGAATCCATCTCAAAGTTGCACCTACAAATGCAAAGAAAGTGGTATGCAAATGCAATATGCTCCTAAACTAGACTCTAGACTTAAACTAATGGATTCTAGGACTTATATGCAATATTTACAATCTAAATGTGGATGAAACTAAGCTAAAATGCATCAAAATATGCATGAAAATATGTACACATAAACATCGCCGGACTTGTCCTTTTCTAAACCTCAAGCAAACAACAAAGACCAAACCCGGAATTGAGGTTTGCAAGTGGGAACTCAAAACCAAGATTAGAAAAGTAATACCTTATGCCCAATGTCCTCAAAAAAAATAAAATGGTGCAAAGATCATCTAAAAGCCTAAGTACTTCTCCATGATCATCTCAAAAATACTCTTAAAATCTTAGCTAAGCATCAATAAACTATCTCATCGCCAATTTTTTTTACATTCAATAAAGCTTAGGTGTGAGTTCTTTACCTATGGGAAATGCATCTTATCTATTCGGTTTGGAGTTCAAAGAAGGGTTTTAATGTAAAGAAGTGTGAAAAGAAGATGGTTCTCTCAATTTAAAGTGGTTTCTCTCAAGCAAAGTAGTACAGGACAATAGGCAAAAGCAAGGTGGTAGCCGAACAATTCACGCATACAAAGCATTTACTTCCTCTAATTGTTCCTACCCCCCATTGATTCCTAAGGATCGAGACACTTACTTGATGTGATTACCTATTCTAAATCTAGAAACCATAAACATTTATTAAACAAAACTCACTCATTCCTTTTCTTTTTTATTTTTGTAAACAACTAGAGATTCTTAAACTTTTAAACTTCTAAGCTACTAACCTTCTTATAAATTTTAAGAGCCACTATCTAAGCTTGGATTCTTTCTTTCTTTTTTTTTTAAGGGTGGACTATCTAAGCTTTTATTTTTTAAGGTTAGAGCTTAAACTTAGTACTAATCTCTAGTGCATTTTTCTTTAACTTCTTTTTCTTATCTTTTTCGATTTTTTCCTTCTTTTCTTTTTCTTATTGAAACAACCTAGGATCATATAAGCACTAAGGAACATCTACTTGACTCAATATTCACTAACCATTTTCAAGACTTAGACAAACCCAAAACCACAAAGATTTTCCCCTCCTACGACTCTAGTTAGCCTTAAAGTGAGGCTAACTCTAAGGAAGTATCCTCTTTGTCGTTCAAATTCATTTCACTCGAGATTTTTCCCCTGTGTGCACTTTCCTAAAGAGGCCTCACATATCAAAATAATAAGGGGTTTTGAAGGAAAGATTTAAGGGTTCACAAGGGTAGGTCACTACTTCAAAGATGAGAGTAGTCATTTCAGCTAAGAAAGAGTGGTAAAAGATGGTTAAAACATAGCTCAAATGTAGTGATTTTCCATGGTCAAGTATGACAAAGCATATAAGCAAGATGATAAAATTCATTAAAAAGCCATCTTAGATAGGAATTGGCTCAAAAGATAGCTTACTTCCACATTCATAAAGACCTTTAAGTGGTCAATTCCAATCAAGAATTTTCCTAACACAAAAACTGGTCTAGGCAACATCTTACTTCTAGTGAGGGCATTATTCATTAAACAAAACTCATCTATCTATGAGGTAGTTTCATCATTGTTCCCTATGCAAAATGTAATCCTATATGCTCTTACAAACTAAGTATTCACAAATGTATACAATCTATATGCAAAGCTTTGAAAATCTTTTTGAATTTTTTGAACTTTTTTCGATTTTTTTGGTTTTTATAAGTCATAACTATCTATACATTTGAAGACTCAATATGCATGAAAAGTAAACAACAAAACTCAAAATAGAAATAATACTAAGCCCCTCCCCTGGACTTAATCTTCACCATCTCGGTGAATTTTAAACTGTGAGAGTTACTCATTAAAAACGCATAAATAAAACGTAAATATGCAATGGTATGAACAAGGGATAGTAGGTGTACATTTAGACAAGTCATATGTATGCAAAGGAATCGGGTTCATTATTGTTGCGTTTTGATCTCCATGGCCGAGATGAAGAAGGGCCAACGGGGTCCTTCCCATGTTTCCTCTAGAATGACTTTTGAAACGAAATCCTTGGTGGTTGCATTCCATACTCTTGTGGTTCTAGGATCACCAATGGCGGAAGAGTTACCGACATTCTTGGTTTTGTAAAATCACACTTCAGGCATTCTTGAATATCTTCATCACTCTCGCTTGTTGTACCCTGCACTTCTTTTGAAATGCCTCATTAGTCGTGAGAGCATATTTCCTTGTTTTCTTATGACCTTGACGTGCCTTCTTTAGTTCAATTTCCAAGCATTTCTCATATGGTGTCCGTAGATGTGGCGGTGTTCGAAATTGGCCGAGGAGTGATTGTCCAAATACGTCTTGGTGTCTCTCTCCTTGGGGTTGGTTTTGTTCAAATAGCCTATGAAGTCTCGACTCTCCTTGTAGTGTACTCTGCTTGTAGTGAAGGTGGCTTGGTAGGTGAAAGTCGATGTCCTTGTACTTTATCGTTTATGTGTGCTCCGCATCTAGCATATGAAGGTTACAAGCCTTCCATTTTCTTTGCTCATCCATGAACAAGTAGATCACTACATCTCTAGGACCATAGCCAAAGTTGAATTGTTGTTCCGTTAAGTAAAACATGTCCATCGTGGCTCCCTCATGGCGATTGTTGGTCCTTCTTTCTTCCTTGACATCTCCACCTTACCATTCATCAAGTTCAATTCCAAGGTAGTAAAGCAATGGGGTGAGCATGCCTCCAATCCTTGTGACGAGATTATTTGTTCTTCTCATATCCTCCGCATGATTAAGTAGAATACTTACGAACGTAAGACCAAGGTTGGTGTTTTCGCCTAGGTAATCCACCCATCTCTCTCCATTTTGGTCTTTCAAGTACCTCTTCAATCCTTGTAAAAGCAACTTCATAGCAAGCTCATTCATAATTTTGGGGTTTCCCATTGCAAGGTACGTGTTGGCCACAAACTCCATCGCATATAGGATCATTGGGTTACAAATCTTTGTTATTGTGGTCGAGCCCTCCATGTATTCCCCGAAGGTAATTCTTTTCTAAAGCTTACTCTAATCTAAACCATCCTCAAAACCGGCTCCACTCCTTGATGGGTCAAACCATAGACCTCACACACTTCTCGTGTTGAGACCTTGTCTTCATCATCCTTTATCTTATAGGCAATGTACCCAAAATCGTGTCCCAAGTCTCCATCTCCTTGTTGAAAGTGTAGCATAGATAGGAATTGAAGTGTTTGTTGCGTGTAAGATTGGTAGTTCATTCCGAAAAAACTCTCAAGACCCATCCTCTTTAACAATGCGCAAACGTGATCATGAATAGCCATGTCACTCAACAAACTATCATCAACCCATGGTGTTGCTTCCACCTTCGAATGCTTTTGGAGATGTAAGTAGGCCTTTCGTTCTTCGATCGACCATGATTACTAAGAAATTCGCATAGCAGGTCGTGATGGTGTCATTCTTGTTTGGTATCTACACTTATAAATTATAGGTAAAGTGAGTTCAAAGGTTAGAGAACAAATGAAGATGCTAAGGAATTTAGCTTTGAACCGCTACATAAATGATTTAAAATATGAAGCACAATGTCCCGGTTCTTAGCAATTTCTCTAGGCAAATTCATCATTTTAAATGCAATACACTTATGAGGAACCGAAATGCAAATATTCAAATTGATGTAGATTTCGGCCAACATGAATTTCCAAACAAGACTATGCATTTGATTTTTACACTTTCCAAACTTAGAATCATGTGGATGCTTACTTAACTACCATGTTAAAAATCCATCTAACCTCAAATTAAGAACATTTCTTAACTTAGGCATGATGTGCACTTAATATAATATGCCAAAATTCATAATTATGGACCATAATTCAAAGTAGTAAATTCTAATTATGGACAAGCAAACCAAGCACCCAACAATCCACACCTTTTACATAATAATTTATAAGACCACTTAAACCCTACGCTTAATCCCGCAAGAGAACGGGGTCAATTGTAGTATTTTAGGGTCGTCCAAGGATTTAAAGGCTTAGGATAGTAGAATCTAAACGATGAAATTATAGTAAGGCTCCTAGTCTAGGCGGCGGAATAGTAAGAGATTGTCACGGGTCTCTACCAAACCTAATCGAAAGGGGAAGTAATCATGGTGATTGTTCAATTGAAACAAAAGAAAGTAAACTAACATAAAAGTAAAGTAAGCAAGAAGTAAACTTTGGATCTAATCAAAATAAAAGTAGGATCTTGAGATGATGGTTATGGGTTTGGAATCAATCTAGAGTTGTAATGGATTTGGGTAAGGCATTATTGACGGATCTAGCTATTTCTAGACAAAGGATCCGTTTTTTGTCGATCAACCCACTCTCGTGA